>DVQP01000830.1:0-19109 GCA_018231745.1 Danaus eresimus | reverse complement strand
TTATATATATATATATAAGAGTCTGAGTATCTCGTCTGTTAGCTTTTAAGAGGATTTTAATTTAGATTCAATATAAATTAATATGCAATGAGATTACAAGCCAGTCAGGTGCGAACGGGTTCCATGTGACAAGTCCGCTTAGTGAAGACGAAAGTTTACGTGCAAGCCCTTCGCTAAATGAATGAACCTCTCAAAGTTATACATTTAACTCAGTTTATACTCAACTTATTATTAACAGAGAAGGGATCTTATAAGCTGAGAATTATATTGGCTTAATCTACACCTTGATCGCCTTTAAGATTAAATTCGTTTATCTGATCTGCACATTTTACTGTTTAATTTATTTTTTTACAAAAAAAATCGATATTAGTTTAAAGTTTCCTATTTTCTTTATAACACTTATTTTCAATATTGATATTGTTTTATCTTATTATAATTTTTAAACACCTTAATAGTGTTTTATTTATCTAAATGTATACTATTTAATCGGCGTAACATCCGAGCTTTCACGATTCCGCACTTAGTCTTTGTATAACTATATTTTAGATATACATATACTATTTAATGTATAAATAGTATATATCTATTTTAAGCCACCCTACCAACTGTTCACAACATAGATTATATCGCGATCATCATTTATTTGTCATAAAGATTGCAAATTAGCATTAGTGTTCAGACGAAGACAGATCATTGGCATAGTTTCAAAGACAGCATTGACCGGTCCATCTCAGATATTCTGCTACTATTTTATTGTAAACTAAATTAAAAATAAACTAATTACGTTACATTCGCTCCGTGTCGCTTCATTGTCGGGAGTTTTTATAACATTATTTTGACTAGCACTTTTTTTGAGACTATTAGGCTTAGTAACAGAGATTAATTTAACATTATTATTAAATATTTAAGTTATATTAAATTTAATTTTATTTAAACAGAGACGAATAAAGACAGATAAGTTAAGCAAAAGCCATAGTATTAAGTTGAGTTATTATGCTCCGAACCCAATTAAACCTTTAGTTATTTTGTAAACTTTATCACACATTTCGTTAACAAGAGACTGAGACCAACAAAATGATAATTTCATATGTATCCATATAAAATAAACAAAATCAATAGTTGATAGAAACTAGGAAGAATTGTTTTATAAGTCCTCAGTTGACGGATGAGTTATGAGTCTACCTGACAGTATTAAAATCCACAAACCGAAGGACAGTTGAAGATATAGCGGAAAACAGAGTATAAAAGTAAGTCAAATAGAGAGTACTTAGGATTTTTTCATACTCTTATTCATGAAACAAAATATACCTGTAACAGCTACTAGACATGCTGCTGCATGAAATCATGGAACTGCCTAAGCTAATAACATGGCATAGCTTCACCAGCTGCGATGTATTCAGAGGCTATATCCATATTGTAGTATATTACATGATCAATAAAATTATATAGAAGAACAATATACATAAAAACCTGTTGTATGTAAACAAATCATCATTGATCCCAGCCTATACAGCATGGCATCACGCTGGGATACGTTTATTGAGAACTTGGGTAACCACTGACCAGTTCTAATATAGTATTTATTGTATGTTATGCCCGCACAGAACCAGATCATCCAGTCTGAGAGACTCAACGGGAATTTTACAGCCACCTTGATAAATATTAAGAGGTATGGAAGTCCAGGGGGAGCTATGTAATGTTAATACTGCTATACAACTTGAGGATATCAAATATTTTACAAAGAACAAAAATCCCCGACCAATATTATTGTGGTGTATAAAGAAAATTTAATATTCGTGTTCTTTTCTTCTGTAATAGAACGATGCTTCACATAAAATAATCACGAGATAATTATATATTAAAGAGACGGAGTATTAGACGCAAATAGTTTGACAGATTCCATTAATGAAGTAGTTAGGACACGTTATTAATAAGATTGGAGATGTTTGGTTTAAGACAATGTTTTCTTTCGACTTTTTTTGTATGAACTTATTTATTAATATTGTCTCGTTATTCCTTGTAATATCATTCGTCGGATCGTGAAGTTGAGTTTGTATTTCTTCAAGCGTTTTCATATAAAACTAATCACATAGACAAACGAACACTATGAAGGATAAATAACATAAAATAAAGGATGTTTTCATGTAAAATAATGTATAATATTTACTTTCTGTTGTTCTTTTTTTTTTTGAGAAAATCGAAAATAGAGGAAAATTTTATGATACAGAACCGCTAGTCATTACACCTTGTTATAGAAGCAAAAATAAACTAAACTGAAAACACAAATAAACTGAAAGAACCAAGGAACATTTTATTAAAAAAATGTTCAAGTAATAAAAAACTTTTCATTATACAATACTAACGCGCAAGTCGTACGAGAACGTAAGAATATTAACCAATTATAATATAGTTGGCAGAACCTTCACCAACAACCAATATTTATAGAGTTTTTTTAAATATATATATATTTAAAAACACGTCATTATATTAAAATTTATTACGGTCGCATTAAATTCTCAGCTGCGAAATATATGACTGATAATATTTAGACAACATCAAAGGAACTGCCGACTCGCTGTCGTTTTCTTAACTATTGTTTCATAATAATTCATTGTTAAACTATATAGCAATACTCATCTTAATAGAGAAACGGAAATAATAAAAAAACCTACATTAATATCAATAATCAATAACTTAATAGACTGACTTCGTATTAATTTCGTTAAGAAAAACATCATCACGCTCACTGATGTCGCGTATTACATTGGCTGAGTTATTTTAAAATGAGCTTTAACCGTTCGCCGTTTATGACTAACTAACTTTGTGTTGGTGCAGTACACTATTCTAATTGAAAATACAAGGAACGTGTGTTCTACACAACGACATCGCATTACATAGATTATTAAATACCTATAAAATCTGAGATGAAGTTACATTGTTGAGGGCCACATGTTCTGAGCATCCTTATTGCGTATCGTGTAAACCTTATTACAATGATAAAAGACTCGAAATGCTTTAAACTAAATTCTTTGTTACATCTTTGTATCAAAATTATGATCCATATAATATGTTACTTAACTCTAATCACTTTAATGTGATTGAAATGAATCTTCAGATATTCTCGTGTTACTTGTGCACACTGCCTGGACATACACAATAACACACGGGAGAAACCACTTACATATTATAAAGTTAAATAGAATGTTGTTTTATATTTCACATATTATATACAATTATGATGACTAAGTATATTAAGCACAAATATAGCGAATTGTAAATGTTAAACACTTGAACAACTACTGTCCTGGTATAGATCTTTATAATTTTCAATTATTTACGAGGAAACATGATTTATTTATATTTTCTAACTTCACTACTTACTAAGCATATTGAATACTTGCATATAATTCCATTCCATACCAAGGTCGGCTTATAGATACATGTTAATTTAGTTTAAAGCCTATCGAAAACCATTTTAAATCACGAAAACATTAAAGGCACTGCTTTAATGTTTTATCTAACAGTTCTGTGTCACAACTACGGTTCTTACATTTGCCACTGAATCCAGCAGGAAGTGTTAGACATCTAAACTTTTCACTGCCAGCGAGCCAAAGGAGGTAAACAACGGTACAGTTGTCGCAAACTAGCTTCTCCTGAACACGTCTCACAAAAAGAATATCAATAAAAATGTTAGAGAATAAAGTTTCTAATACTGTTATAACACAGCCGAATTAATTCAAATGCAACATTTAAAACCAGAATCATAGCATAATTCGCAATCGGTCTAATTTCTAAACGCTTATATTAAAATATTCTAAACGTTTATTGTAAATAAAGTAGATATATTCGCGGGCTGTGTTCGATTTATCGTAAGAAATGCAGACAAAATACGTTGCACTAGAAATAAAAGTTGTGCTAATTGTGACCGCTGTAATAAAATGGTTGATAAATGAAGCGAGCTTCACTTGGAAACTGATTAACGAGCCGGCAGCGTCACAACATTGGATCATGAGACGCTTTCACCTGACTTTTGAAATGTTGAGGAGTCCAGACACTGATCATCTTAACTCCAACTTTTGTTCGCTGATTCATAATTTATAATGCAATTATTTTATTTTTAATAAAACATTTGGTGTTCCGATACAAATGAAACGCCCGATGTTCTAAACACAAGCTATGTCCCTACACACATGGTTCATCAAACGACGTATCATCAATTCAAACTAAGTGTTTCTTTCACGATTGTACATAGAAAGTTTCTAAGTAGTATTTACCCTCTTTAATGAAGGACTGTGTACTGTTTACGGTTATTAAGTAGAGATTTTGAGCTACCATCCAATATTCCGTCGCTCTCATGACGTCTGTTGGAAACCATAAACATAACTGTGTATTAATATTGACTCCATCAAGAATAACGCTGATGTAAACTCGCGTTTAACTCAATAAAATCAACTTAAGCAACATTCAACTATTAGTTTATTTTATAAAATAACATTCCATAGTTTTTTATTGAGAACTTGAAGTACTTAGCTTTTTATTCTCCGAAGAAGTACATAACTCTACACTTAAGCCATGTCAGACCAAATATGCAGTTTTAAATACAAATAAAAATTGCTTCACGGCGTCTCGATCCCGCGACCTCCGGGTTTTAATCACAGCCACTGTACCAAAAACTCCATACTTTTACCCGCCATCAGTCTTATATAACGTAGGAACGTTGCAAAAGACAATATATCTAAAAGTCCCTTAAATGTTTTCCACATCCGACTGGTGACTGGTGCCTAGTGACTAGTGAGTCCGTTCGTTATAAAACTCCAACAATGTTAATTGGATACATTTGTCACATTTTTTATCTAATTAGCTGCGCTTATATAATTTATTCAATATTAATTTCAACGTGTTATTTTCGTGTCGAAATAAAAGAGTATTAAGTGATGTGTCCACGGGTGTCCACGGGTGTCCACGGGTGTCCACGGGTGTCCACGGGTGTCCACGGGTGCTGTTTCTGAGAAAGTCTTACTTTCGTAAATCTTGTTCTACGAATTATTTTCATTAACAATATTTGGATAAAGCCCTAAATAATCTTATACATACTTTACCTGAAATAACTTTACCGACCTTTGTATCTATTTGAAATTGCGATGATTTTATTTATGACACACCGACACATGTAACGAAAGTCTATCTATATGTAATGATTATACAAATTGGTCGTTTAATACTTTAGTAAGGTAATTTTCTAACATTAATTTTGATCATCTCCATCGGTCAACTCACGACTCCAGTTAACACGTTTGTGCACTTAACAAATTTAACTATAACAGTTAGTTATGGCGACAATAGCCGTTTTATTTGTCGTTATTTGATTTAATTATTATGTTTAGTTAACCTAGCTGGTTGAAAATGAGAAATAAAAGTGGTCACGAAGCTTGAAAGGAATTGGTATTAATAGGTTTAAAAGAAACCTTAACTAAAATAATATGTACCTTTGTACTTTAAAGATGCTGTTATCAGTGTTTAATCAAACGCTTACTTCGTGATAGTTCTGTTTGTACCCAGTCTGAACTTCAAATATTCTTGCAAATAACTTATACGTAGTCATTTTAATAGTTATCATGTGTAAATCTACTAACATTATAAAAGAAAGTTTATTATAATCAATGCATAATCTTATCCGAACTGTTTCTTCTTCTGTATCCCTCCTTATTTAATATTCAATCCTAATAATCTCACGTTAACATGATAA
Source organism: Danaus eresimus (assembly GCA_018231745.1). Lineage (NCBI taxonomy): Eukaryota > Metazoa > Arthropoda > Insecta > Lepidoptera > Nymphalidae > Danaus > Danaus eresimus. The sequence continues at coordinate 13,363 of DVQP01000830.1, read as the reverse complement.
TAATCATTACTCATGACTTTCGTTGTATATGGTAAAATAATTTAATTCGTTATAAAATCGGATTTATTGAATAGAAATAAGAATAGTTATTGAACTCACCCTATATAGTTAGTATATTTTATTTAACAGACAACAGATAACAGAACACTGTCAGATGGTCACTTCACAGAGACACTATCACACGGCACAGTAAGCGTCGAGTCTTTGACAGTCAACTGAACTGAATTTCGGAAAAGCGGTTGCCCGGTGCGAGCGCGCGCGCTGCATTCATATCTCCAACTGAGCTTCCCAGTTCCCAAGCGAGACCTTTCAATATCTTTTTCATTTATTTTGAAAGCCGCTTCTTTTTTTATATATAACACGAACGCCGCTCTTAATTTGCGGATGTCAAACATGACAGGATAATCCGCGGTTCCTAAAATTGCCGTTTTTCGCGAAACGAAAGTGTGGAATTCGCGAAACATAATTAACTCTTTTGCTATATTAATGTTTAATTCATATACCGCTAATAGTTTATAAATATAGTTTATATGACTAAAGTATTTCATATATGTATCTATTAACGAATAATTTATAGCCTTATGTTAAAATATTTTAATGAATCGTTTCTTTGACAAAATTATAAATCGCTATTCATTAAAGAAATGTCCTCCGTTGATTGTTGTTATGAATGGAATATAAAAGATTGTTTTCTTATCAGAGAAAGGTTATTAATTAATATACAAGGCTAACGTATTGTTATTTCAGTAAAATACTATCCGGTCTTTGAACGAAACGAAATATACAAAGTCACAAGTATGAATTGTTAGTAAGTAGCATTTAAAATCTAAGGAAAATTATTTTGTATTCCAAAAATAAACACGATTACGAAGAAGAGAAAAGGGAAATATCATTTGAATATTAAAAAAGCCTTACATAAAAGGCGTCAAGTCAATCACGGGGCCCCCGAAGGCAAATCATTTATTCGCGATTTATTAAACAATTTAATCTCTATGCCGTTGTAATAAAGACTATATATAACTCTGCTAACGGTGCCAATCTGATTTATACCCTTAAATTGCAGCGCTGAGTGCTCTATTGAGAAAAATATTCAAATATGAAATATAAGTTTATTTTGAGTAATTCGTCTTTCAAGTTGTTTTGATTCGGAACAGGTTTAGTACAAATAAATATTCATAATAATATTTTTGCGAAAAATTATTATCGTCAGAATAGTTTAACAACTTCTACTTTATATTAAATATAAATTTTCTGTATCGTCACCTGTATAATAGTTCAGGTTATCTTAGTATTGAGTTACACAGGACTTTGAAAAGCTGTTTAAAATTTGTTTTTCAATCACGTTTATGTCGAGTCTGATTTCGTTTTATGATAACGAATGTTCACAAAGCAGACTCATTAATAAAAAATCTGTTTTTCGAAATAAGAATTATATAACAACCTCAAATTAACGGCCCGTCGTAAGTAATTTGATGATTTAACGAAAACCATTGAAAATTCCAGCTGTAAACCAAGTAATGAGAGTCTGTTTTAATGCACTAAAGACGCGTTCATACAATCATCTTATTTTCGCATAAATGTTAGAAACATTAACATTAAAACTAAAAATCTCATTTATTGGTATATAGTAGAAAAGTATGCAAAAATTATTCGTTAATATATCTATAATCGGAATATACTTGGGAACATTATTAACTAACTTTCAAGATATTTATCGTCTTCGATAGCTTGTCCTAAAATTATGATCACCCAACCCTTGGATGAGCGTCATAATAAGAGCGGATTGTCATAGTTATTATAGCCGTGTCCAGCCGAGTCCCAGAGGCAGCCATCCTTACAAAGCAGACGATACATCACGGTCTCTATACCACTCGAAATACAATTCAATGATCATATCTATAAATTCTGCGTTAACAGCAAGGTCGCTGGATATAACCCATTTATAAAACGGATCGGATGACTTGACCCATTTATTGAGAGGACCAACATCACGTCGGAACCTATTTCTCGTGTTACCAGTGTATTGTCTGCTTCTCTGAGGTGGTCGTAAGCTTTATATATACAAAATACTTACAACAAAATTACACAAATAAATTATTCTTTATTAAAACTTGTTCAATTCTAGCTTACTCATATGAAGGTTGTATTCTTCTATCATTCTATCTAGCCCCCTTTTTGACAATTCTATGTATTAAAATTTATTTCTCCCATTATAAACTTATTTACTTTATTAATAATAAATAAGCCATAAACTGTAATTCTTCATTAGGCTCGTGTTATGTAGATGCTACAATTATAACTATGTTCTTTAATATAAAACATTTTTTTTTTCAATATTCACTACGTACTTATTATTTATATAATATTGAAATGCTGCCAGCCCTGTGGGATGTTTAAATAAACATCAATTTTATTGTAATAGCTTTCAAACCCGATGTTCATACAGACACGACTTTTATTATATTTGATGTCGTACAAAAAATATACATTTATAGGGAATATAACTCTCATTTACAGCAACAATCAACATCTAGGTATATGTTTTAATTTGGAAAAATATTACTCGCAGAGTAAGAACCGCTGCTATAATATTAATTTATTATCTTTCCATTCTGTAAACATACATACATACATAAACATATGTCCACTATGAAACCTTGTGGGCAAAGATAAGTAGAATAAACGCGTGTTCGTTTGTTCGCTGTAACGAACAATAGGCTATGTTACATGTTGTTGACCAAAATCAGGGGAAGTCCATGTAAATCGATAGTAAATAAAAGCCGTCTTAAACATAGCCACAGCTTTTTACGATATTAATTTTTAATAGATAATAAACTATAAAGCAGCAGTAACACTCGTACGCCAACACTTGGCAATGAAATTATATTACGCATTAATATTCACATAAATCATTAGTTGTTTTTAGTTTTACTGTTACAAATTATATATAATATTCTCAAGTATCTGATTAGTAGCGAGAATTGAAGATATACATTTGAGAAGATACCTAATGCTCTGATATGAATTTATTATTGTGTGTGGTCGAAAACAAGACTTTTTCTTTATAAAATACATTCCCTTATAAAACTTATCATCTCGACCTATAATATAAGAAAGAAACCGCTGTGCTAGAAGTTTTGATATATTTATAGTAATGATTAATGTAGCAAATGTTTTTTACGTTCATCTGTTACTACTATTCTGAAACTAAGTCCAATGCTGTCAGTAGTGTCGGCAAGCGTTTAGAAAGTGAAGGAGATCAGCCCTCAGTGCTCCTTGCGGTTAATGACGCATGTACAATCATAAATTATGCGTTCACAGATCACTGTATCGTTTAAACTATACGAGACGGATACGACACGATATATCGGAACGTAGTTATTGGACTATATTTATTTAATTCCATGCAATATATACAATATCAACTAAACCCTTTAATAACTAGGACGTGAACAGTTTGAGGTTCATATATATAATTTTGTTCCCAGTGTCTATCCGTATCGTCTTCTGTAAAGCGCATAGTAACGCTACTTCAAAATGCGTTCAGATCAACGAATGCCGCGCTCACCGTAATGCACTGTTTTGTTACAAAGCAGCTCCTTAACGAGACCACTTACTTTTCTTTATCCTCAGGAATACTATACATAATTGTCCTAAGATTGGAATATTTTTGGGTTACACTTAAAGGTGTTGTATTAAACAAGCTCGTTTACAAGTCGTCTGATTAATGTTGGTAATAACCAGTTCACAGTCGAAGGTATGCTACGAGGTAATTCCATGAGTTACACTTATACTTCACAAATACTTAAATAATATTTAAAAAAATTAAGATCATCTTTTCCCGCCGAGTTTGTATAATTTTGGACCGATCCCTAGGTGTCAGAAAATTAACTTCGTCAATAATATGATAACGAATAAGTTTAAAAACCAAGCTAAACGTGAATATTTAGCAGTTCTTAGGCATTTAACTTTAAAATACATTTACTCGAATAATTCAACGGTTATTCAATATATTGATCGAATAATTATAATAAAATAACTGGAGTAACAAAGGCTTAGTTAATTGGAGACAAAGCTGGAACATAAGTCTTTGCTCCCCTGCATAGCGCCGTGTGCCTCCCACTCGGAGATCGACAGTAAAACGACTTACGTTAAATGAACAAAATAACTATAACAAATAACGATATCTCTGTAATTGTTTTTCATTAAAAAGCTTGATTAGATACAAAAAGCCCTGGAGATGTTTAGTGCCTTTTAAAGAAATAATTTCATTACTATTTTAATAGTCCCCGTACAAGCAGATCGTATGTAATTCCCAAGTCACTGTCTCAGCGGACGCTATAACTTACTGTGTCATTGCAGCAAGCATCACTGTGTGTACATACATCCAATATTCATGTGAGCGGTAATCCGTTATTTGGCGTGAGCAGATATTTCAGACGGCGCCTCTGGATCATTGTATCTTAGATGCATCCCAAATCGAATTCTTTAACGTATATCTGGATATATACATGGACGTCATTATTAATTCACAGGATTCTAAGCGATAAAACTAGCGCATTAACGGCCGTAATGCCATGTCGACATTAATCAATACTTGTATCTATATCAAACCTGTCAATTGAAATGCAAATGGCGTCCGATGGGCTCGTCACCTTGTTTGTCACATTGACGGATCAAGTCGTATTTTTACATGCATAATAACGTAAGTTTTGCGAAAGAAAAAATAAAGTGCATTACATTTACATGAAGCGCTCTCAGAATGTTTAATGTAAATAACAGCAATGAGAAACGATACTGCATTCCATTTTGTGGGAAATCGGAGTCATTCATTCCGATCTCATTCACTGCTGTACGTGTGAACGCTTATAGTATTTTTAAAGATATGTATTATACTCAAACTGTTATTATTTTTGTAAATGGTAACTCAGTATCTTAACGTCACCTCAATATCAGAATTCACCTACAAATCGAAAATAAGATACAATTTCTTTTTCTTAGCCACACTTATCCTACTTAACAGTTAAGAGTACACCAAATAACAACACAATAGCGTTCACATTTTGTAAGAAGTAGAAACAATGACCTCTATCATATGCGAAGTTAAAACGCGTGGGCTAAAATAATGGAGCAGAATTATTAATTACAAAATAGCATAAAGCACTTTGGTTCCGTCTAACTTTTAATATCCAAACTTCTTTTGATATAGTTGTCCGTATAGAATACCTAGATTGATAATGTCAGAAAATACTCTACAAGCTGAACAACTCACAATTAATAAATTAAAAATAACAGAAAAGATGTAACTATTATCAAACTTACTATAAATGTTATTGAAATGCAAAGGCTAGTGACACGGGCGTTTAATATAAATTTAAATTGCATTTACACTTTATCATTCAAGTGAATATGTTTGAAGATATCATCAGTTAAAGTAACGTCCAACCGTGCGTCACACGTCGCTCGACTGGAAACCTAGTTTTGATATTCGTAATACTAATTTATATAAAGATTATAACATTAAAACATTAATATGCAACATTCAACTGTTACACTTTTATTTCATACGATTATAAGACACAGATTGATGGAATCTGCGGATGCACATTCATTATCACTTGTGTGGTCATCATTGACATTTACTTAAATAAGAAGCAAATTACATCCGGTAAATTATTTTAGGTAGATAGAATTAGAAAAATAATTAATATAGCCATTAATTATAAATATATTATATATTAACATGGAGTAATTTAATTAATATTCACATCACAAAACATAAGAGATAACTTCTTGATTAACGATCTTCAGATATCACGGTCGCAGATAATATTATCATATGCATTGATCGGACCACCGGCACTGATTAATTAACATTTGAATTAGCCCACTAACAGCCGAGTAGGAATATGATTTGAGTTTAATTGTGACTTATATTCGCATTGTGATTCTACGAATGAAACAAACGCGATATTGTTCAGCCATGATGGCTTATGTCAAAATAATTATTCACAGATTCAACAATCAACATCTAGAAGGAATATAATCTATATGGCTTATATAATTTGGATTTTATTCTAATTTCTGTGATTTGTACAACGGTGTTTTATTAAAAAAAAGCTCTCTAATGTACAAATGTAATAATTAACACTGTTCGTGGTTCTCATGACAACGATTTAATTTTTACTTCCTCCCATGTATGTGGTTAAAACATTGTTACTTTTACAAACTGATACATGTGAGCAACGTTCATTCAAATTTACCGACACTCTCCTTAATAGACCCAAATATAGGAGAAACATTACACAATATTACATAATTATCTCCATAAGGTAACAGTATTTGTAACGGTCTATTTGAAGAATACAAATATCTTATATCAAGTGTACTTAGTTGCTTCAAGTAATTAGACACTTAACAACCAACGTTCGGTGTAAACATGCCGGTATTTTAGGAAAGCTATAAATCGGGCAGTCAACTGAAAAGTTAAATTACCTATCTATTTTGTGGTATTTCGGCTTACGAACTTCAAACTTGTTTAACTACTTCGAATATTATTACGATATCATAGTAGAGATACAAGCGACATCTATTGCTGAATAGAATAGACAAATATAAATAAATCACCAAAAGATGGCTCTCTCTCTCATAAAAAATATGTGTGTATTTTTAAAAATTTATATATATTTGTACAAATATATATACATTTATAAAAATAAATTATTGAATATTTAGAAGAAAAAACTAGTAAAACTTTATTACAAACCAATAAATGGCAATAGTAACTTAATGTCATATGTCAGCCATATTAGTTCTTTCTTGACGTGCTGTCAAACCAACTAAACAGCACGTGTAAAAATGCGTATTGAAACTTGTTATTTCTGTTCATCCAGGATATATCCTGGCCATGGTATTCAATTCGTGAGAAACGACTGCAAGGTAATTTACATAACTGCTAAAAGAGGCTTCCAGTAAAGCTGTATAATATAGCTCTCACATACAACCCACCTGTGTTTATTTAGATTTTCAGATTTTGTCGATCAAAGTGTCATGCAGCGTTTAAAAAGAAGAAGAACCCACGTAAGACCAAATGGACCAAAGCTTACCGTAAAACTGCCGGTAAAGAATTGGCGATCGACCCTTCATTCGAGTTCGAAAAACGCCGCAACTCTCCGTTGAAATACAGCAGGGAATTATGGGCAAAAACAATTGAAGCTATGAAAAAGGTCGAAGAAATTAGACAAAAGAGATCAAATAACTATATCATGCAGCGACTGAGGAAAGGCCGTGAAGTGGAGTGGCAAAGAGATGTTAGAGAAGTACAGAGAGATATATCACTTATCAGGTATAACTACATATTTCGTAACATAACAAGTATATTACAACATTCCAGAAGTTTTAGACATTCACTAAACAATATTCATTTACTGATATTTTAAAAAGTAATTTAAGAATTTACATACTCATTCCCAATATTAAAATACAAATTATCTAGGACTGTTCAATTATATGTAAACTTGAAGTTAAGCAGTTATTAAAAAACTGAAAATATTCAGATTAAAATGTTACTTAAAGCTGAATGTGTTTACTCATATTTTATTTTATGAATAAAGATAAGATGTAGATATCACACCACAACTGAGTGGATCTGCTTTGGATTTTAAAATATATATCTCTTGACACTCCAACATGATCCAGAAATATAACAATGAATACATTTAATATAAAGTTGTTGATATTTATGAACAAAATGAGTTATTTTAACTTAATTAGTCTTGATGTACTCCTCACTTTGAAAAGTTTTATAAAGAAAATTTTTTAGACATTGTGATTATAATACCTTGATTACATTTTATTAAAATATACATTTTATTTTTATTAATTGGACAATTTGTTCTTCAGGTCTCCTGCGGCTGGGCTCAAACAGAGACAGGCACAGGAAGAGATGGAAATTGAACCTGAGACCATTGAAGTGGTTGATGCTAAGGGTCGGAAACAAGTCATTGAAGCACCCGTTATGGTGCCGGCCACTGGAGATATGATCGAAGATGGAGGGGATATTGAATTATAGAGTATGTTGTTGAAAACATCTAGCGATAATATTAAAATAAACAAATTGAATACGTTGTTGTATTTTTTTATCCCCAACATTAAGATCACAGAATTTGTGGTTGGGCATCATCTGATACAAATAATTGCTTGATTATAAAATTTGTGTATTTTTTATATATTAATTAAAAAACAGTTTCATAACGATTATCTTGTTTTATTTGAATTAAGAAGAAAAGTATTCGACTTTTCATTCAAAAAGAGTTGGCAAAGATTTTGTATGAAATGTTTGCTTCGTATAAATAAAATATCGATTTTCGCCATAATGCCCCATAATCCCCTTAGGTTCCCTACAGGAGTGCTCAACATTTTGCAATTTACAAAACCATTTCACAATTTTAATTCTATTAGAGATTTCTGATAACAATGGCATTACATATGTTTGAGTATTGGCATGTTATTTTGTGATATTATCACAATATTCCAAGTATCATATTTTATTCATACGAACCTGTTCATTTAATAACAATAATATAGTTCAAATAATAATTGTATTTGCATGTAAAACACGAATGTCATTTAAAATAAATGCGAGGTGATTTTGAACCAAGAGGTTTCAGTCCTCTATTTAATTCAATTAGTGCAAGCGTGGATCACGTAGCAGTAAAAGCAGTCAATGTTCTATAAACTGTGGTGATGGCTTGATTTCAATCACAATGACACTGTATACATTCTTTGTTAGTGTTTTAGTTGTATTCGTGTCTTATCTCGTCTATCAAAAATACTCCAACGTAAATATCAGCTTTGTACAGAAACCCGAAAAGCGATATGATTACATCATCGGTGAGCTAATTTAAACATGTGCCTGACCCACATTGTTATATTAATTACGTAGCTTTTTTGTCACGGAAATTTATCAATTATTTATTTAATCAAATGGAATCTGGGAAAGTTCACGATCTATGTTTCAACGTCCGGAAAAATAGTAGGCGCTTTTGAGTGATTGTTTTTTTACAACAGAATTAATAGACTTGGAGAACTGTCCAAATATTTTTGTAACATGACCTATAACTGATTCAATTAATGTCATATTAAAATACTTGAACTTTTCTCTTCTCCATTCACTAAATTGAGGAACGTTTTGTTTGTGTTTAGTCGGCGCCGGCACTGCTGGTTGCGTTCTGGCTTCCCGACTATCTGAAGATCCAAAAGTCAAAGTGTTACTTATTGAAGCTGGGGACCACATGGGCTATTCCACTAAAATACCACTGACCTCAACTGCCGCACAGCTAGGACCTAATGATTGGTCTGTACGAACTACACCACAGAAATATTCGTCTTTTGGACTCATTGATCGGGTATTTAATATAGTATATATATCTAATTAAGAATATATATCTAATTAAGAATATATATCTAATTAATAATATCTAATTAAGAATGTGTTACTTGATAATCTTTTATAATTTTTTTAACTGTCTTCTAATATTATAGACCCAAATAATCCCCCGCGGCAGAGGTCCAGGAGGATCTGGACAGATAAATTTCCTGCTTCACGGATTTGGCTTACCCGAGGACTACAACCGGTGGTCCCGCTTAGGCTTTAAAGGATGGTCGTTAGAAAACTTAAAACCGTATTTCATTAAAGCTTTCGGGACCTACAGAAGCGAATTCGATTCAGATATGTGTCCTCCCAAAGGACAATGTTCGGAGGTATCCACATTAGTTCGGAGAACCGTAATTCGATGAAAAATCCAACTTAGTCTAAACACGATCTTTAACGTAGTTCTTCCTAATTATAGCCAGTTCCTTTAATCTTTAATGCCAATGTACTAAAATATTATATCGTTTTATTTCATAAAGGCTCCTATGAAGCTGAAATTGATCGATGACAGTAATGAACTGATGACCATCTTTAAACAAGCTTCGTTGAGTCTCTCTGACAAAACAACACTCTTCAGAAGAGCCACGGCAACCATTAAGGATGGATCAAGATATCAGACATACAGCGCCTATTTGAAACCAGCACTCAAAAGACCAAATCTGCATGTCCTACTTAAAACACAAGCAATATCAGTAAGTTTCTTTGTTCACATCTTTTATTATATATAGAGAACTATTGTATTGACGTATTCCTCTAACCTGAATAAAGACGAATCCATTGATTGCACATATAGATACGTTTCGAGGATCGGAAAGTTTCGTCTCTTTACATTTTGGAAGATCATCGAAATCTGGACAATATATTCGTAAACAAAGAAATAATACTCAGCGCCGGTTCAATTAAAACACCACAAATCTTAATGTTATCTGGTATCGGACCAAGGAATTTAATAAGAAGGTAAATCTCAAATATTCATTTTACGAAAATTCCCTAAATATTTTTCCCTAAGTCAATTATGAATGTAATAAAATACCTATGCAATGTTAGGTTAAGACTGGAATTGGTATCAGACAATGAGTTTGTGGGTCGCAATCTGCACGATCATCTCAATGTGCCCATCTATGTCAGCATTAAGAAACCCATCAGCATCACGTTGGCCAAGGTGTTTAGTGCCAGTACCCTTTGGAATTACTATTGGAACAGCAACGGTAAGTAAATAAGGTCGAAATATTTTTTTACAACGTTACAAGGTTTTAAAATATTGGCCAGAAGTGATAAAAAAATACTGACAATTTGTTTAATTTACGTTCCAAGGTTATTTAGCTTTCCCTCCTGTAGCTGGTGTGGAATATCGTAACTCTTCAGCTCTGATGCTGTTCTCAATGGGCTCTTCCAGCGAGAGATTGTTACGAGACTTGTCCAACTATAAACCTCAGGTATAACACACATAGAATGTTTTAGGTTTGGCTAGACTCTAGAGCAATTTAAACATCACTTAAATTGATTTACTTCTATGTATCATGTTTCATACTTAAATATGAGCGGATAATTTAACTATATTTTTGTGAGGATTTTTTTATGAATATGCAGGTCTTCTCTCATACTGTTCCTAAATAATATTTTTCATAAATCGTAACCCTGAAGGAATTGCTTCCTAAAATCTTTGAAACCAGCAGTAAAAGAACTTAGTAACTGCAATTTAATGACGGCCTTTATAAATATTAAAAGATAAATAAATCGTACAACTTATATAATTGGATAGGTTTTCCGTGAAACATTTCCATTCCACAACGACACCAGTAAGGAAGGCTTCATGTGGCTGGCGTCCTGTGTGTCACCTCGGAGTCGTGGTCAAGTCACACTCACAGACCCAAGCACTAGTGTTCCGCCGGAAGTTGACCCCAACTACTTACATCGAGAATATGATGTACGGTGCATTATTAAAGGTGATTATATCAAACATCCATTGTGATTACATTGGTATGTATAACATAAGAATTCAGACCTTGAACAAATTTCAAAATATGAGGGGAGAGAGAAAAAAAAATGTTTTCATTCTCAGCAGTTAGAAGTCCTTTACGAACTACGTTTTATTACATTAATTCAAGTTTTATTTTTAGTTTTGACATTTTTAAAAGTCTTAACAAATAATGTAAACAAGTTTAGTGAAATAAGTAACAATAGAACGATTAAAATGGTGAGGTTTGAGAAGACTCGTTGAAAGTTGTTTATTCTTGTGTTTAGAGCAGTAGTAGCTGGGTAAGTAAGTGTCCGTAAACATTCACACAAATCTTTGTAGCGATAAGACGAGCGGAAAGATTAGTCTCGACAAAATCATTCCAAAGTATCGGAGCGAAAATCCACTGGCCGAGATCAGAGCGCTGCTTATCTTTGTGGCATTACACGAAGTTGGAGCAACTCGGACTAAGACGAAGGAAGAAGTAAGGAAAAGCTTAATACTTATTGACGGAAATCAACTAGTTGAGTCTATGTCGAAACCTTAAGAGGGAAAAATATTACTAATTTTTATTATTCAATTTAAAAAAATGTTATTTTAGTTTTAAAATGGTCTCCCTGAAGCTAGGGTCCAACTATTTACAGTTAAAGAAATTTTGTTACCACATTTTTTGATTCTTATAAAATTTGAATATTTTTATGACTCTTAATGTATATAGGATAAAAGTACCAGGAGAGAAGCCTCGCAAGGAGATACCAAAACAGAAGCCCAGGAGTCCCCCTGACGCGTACCTGGAGTGTATCATCCGGGAGGTAGGAGTGACGGGACACCACGCGGGGGGAACCTGCGCCGGTGGAAGGGTGGTCGACGATCTACTACGGTTTGTCAAAACTACATAGCACATAGTGTTAGGCGATAAGTATCACTATAAGTTTGCGTGCTTAAATTAATTACGGAGCTTTACTTGTTTTGCAATCATCTAGCCCCACGTTCACTATACTATTTGTGTGGATTTCGAGTTTGATGATAAAAGGACTTTAAAAGGGCTGCTGATACAGTTAAAAACTTCGTTATTAATAGAATTTCCGAAAAAAAATTAATAGAAATTTATTTGAGCCATGTTTTCATATTTTATTATTTTAGTGTCAAAGACGTCGATGGTCTTCGTATAGTGGACGCCAGTGTGTTTCCCTCGCCAACGTCGTTGTATCCAAGCTCGGTGATAGTCGCGATGGCGGAAAAAGCAGCAGATTTAATAAGGAACACTGTAACGTAGACAATTTTGTTGAGTTCTTAACTGTTAATATGAATAGAGAGGTTTTTTTAACACAGTTGTTTCATTAAATGAGCCTTGAACACCATATATAATATCTCACTCACAAGGCTGCATCGTGTTGAAAGTAATTGTATAAAAAAATAAACCTTAACTTCCTACAAGCTGGACGTGTTGGAAGGTTGACTTATCAAAATCATTAACTCATTATGTTTTATAAAAACTTGATTCAAAATATAAAATGTAGGTTTTTCTATCGACTGGTTTTGAAAACTTCCATAAATATGAAATATATATTATGTGAATAATAAATATATTATTTTTAGGTTTAATTAAAATTCACGATAAGTATGAAATATAATATAATGTATACTAAATGAAATAATAGATTTTTTCACAATGTACGTAATCAGAGTTATCAAAATACATACATGTATAAAGCCTTCTATCGGAGGTTCTAATGAAATTTAATCAAAGGAGCAGGTATATAATATGTGTGGTGCTGTGATATTTTTATTCATTAATTTCTTTTCAATTAGCATTTATTAAAATATTTTTTTTCAGTGTGTAAGGTATTTTAGTTCAGAGCAAAACACAAACAACATTTAAGTTAGGGATTACATTGTCCAACCAACGTCTTTTGTATATTTTCATTGGATTTAATAACGATTCACGATGAATGATGATAACGATATATATA
>DVQP01000829.1:0-19114 GCA_018231745.1 Danaus eresimus | reverse complement strand
TATTATGACCTATCCAATTCATCAAGTATAAAATAAATTACCGTCTAAATTTAAAGCGATTACACTCCAACGTCTTAATAGTAAAAGCGGAATAATTATGAAAATGTCCTATCAGACATTTTGTGTATTTAAACATAAATATTTTATAAAATTGCTCATTATCATAATATACACGTGACCATTATTACTATTATTTTGTTGTATTTTTTACTATTCCAGTATAATAGATTTTTTTTAAATAGTGATATTGCTTAAATATACCTTTTTTAAAGTCGATATAGGTGTGGAATCTTTAATCTTATTATTTAAAATAAAAACAAAATCTAACATTGCAATTTTTAAATTAAATATTTTGCAAATAAGAAATATAGAATTACTATAATTCCAAGATAAGACTTGAATAGTAGCTCGTTGTCTTAAATAAATGACTGTATTGTCATTAGACTGTTATGCAGGCCGGTATTATGCTAGGTGGTGTATTTTGTTCATTGTCACTCAAACCTTATCTGGGGTAGCGACTGTAACAATCGCTTGTTTATATCGTCGATGAAAATAAGATATAAATAATGTCACCTATAAAACAAAACATAAACTTCATCTTGTATCAACAGTTTGTTATTCGGACATTTTTATCTTTACTTAATTATGAATACGTTCGATTAATAATATGTAAACAACTTTCATTATTTCAAGACTATTGATAATACGGGTTATCAAGACGATTTTTTTTACATGATGGAATTATTTCTTTTTCTCATATGTTTTGACGATTTAACTGCATCAATATTAATCTAAAAACACACATATAAAATTTTCTGTGTTTTTCCTATCATAAATATTGCATAATGCATTCGAATTCTTAAACAGTTGTATATCATAAAGTCTTCCTCTTTGTACTGTTTATGAAAACATAGATTTAAATGAAATTTATATCTGAATTCAGATTTAAATATGTTAAATTAAATTTTGGTACCGATATTAAATTATTTAAAAACGTGGTGGCCTGGAGGGCGCAGGTTCGAAACCTGGCAAATACCAATGTGATTTTTCCGAGTCGTATGTACTTTATAAGAGTATTTAGACACCACTGACAGACGGCGAAGGAAAACATCGTGAGGAAATCTGGAAATCTGGAATATATTATCAAATTATTAGTTTGAAATCGCAAACCCGTCTTGGCTATTAATGCTCAAACCTTCTCCATGTGAGAAGAAGCCTTTGCTCAGCAGTGGGCTCTGTTAGGCTGATGATGATTAAATTATTTAACTGATTTTCTCTGTATAATTAAAGCATTCTGTGATTGGGTGGATGAACAAATAAAATTGTTTTAATTTTCTTAGGATTAATAATTAATTACTTTTAATTTTTTAAACAAAATGTCGAAACTCGATGACATTACGAAATTATTAAAGCTCATCGGTTGTTTGATAATAATGTAATCGTTATCACTAAAAATAAATCACTCATTAATTAAAATAATATTTATATATTTTTATATATGACAATGACATTGTCTTATTTTGAATATTGACGAAATTTTACATAGTTTTATTTAATTTAAATTTTTTAAGATAATTAACATAATAAATCAAATTTTGTACATAATCAATGTAAGTTATCAATCAATGTATGATTAAAACAATAAGCGACTCAAATAGAATTGAATAAAAAAATATCACATATACGAGCAGGATTCCATCCTGTTAATGCTGGGATATTGTTTTTCAATTGCTTTGACAAATAAATTACCATTTATTTAGTTAGTTACGGTTAAGTAAATCCGTAAATATAATTTTCTATCTCCGTGCTGTGAAATAATTTAAATTGTCTTTTCTACGACAGCGGAAAAATGTGAGTTTCATGCGGACATTAAACCAGACTTTTATAACTATACATCTTTATGTCCTTGAACAATCTTAGAGAAGATGTAGCATTACACATCTATGAGATTTTATGAAGATATTAATAAGTAATATTACAATGTCAAAATAATGTCAATTTTTATTTTTCAACTAAAAAGTTATTCACATATTTACTCTTTATCATATTATTTCAGGCCAAGCTTACCATTCAATTTTGCAAAATATTAATATTTTTATTGTATAGAAGTCTTAATTTTAAAGCAGTTCTTGGTTCATAAATAAGTTTCCATGTAGATTTAAAGTTACTATAATATGAAATGGTTATCTTAACAAACTGTGTCCAGTCACGTTAAAAACGTTACCCGAAGTAATTTAAAACTAGCTGTTATAACATAAATGTTGTAATTATCTTAGTAACGTATGAGTTATTTAGTAAGACAAAACAAAAACGGAGCCTTATATTGCATTAACTTCTTATTATTATCAATAAATCTATATAAAAAATGTTTTAAAAGATATGCTTAAAAAATTATTGTAAAAAAAACGGACCTTTAAAATAAGTCAATAATTACAAAAAAAACCCTTCAATATTTCAGTATTCATATATAGATATATTTTTATATATATGACTTGAGTCCATGTGCATAAGGAACTTCTTTAATATGAATAATATTCAAAATAATATTTTTATAATATTATTGATTATGGTTCTGATTAAAATTAGTAATTTATATAGTTTACATCTGATTATAATTAATAATGGTAAGATATACAATATTAAATATTTTAAGTAAAGAAAAACAAAAGACATTCGAACAAAAATATATGGCGACTCCAAATATTTCTCGAAAATTGTATTTGATTCGCAACTCTCTTACCTTTAGAAATCATGAGGTCAAATTAAGGCCACTGATAACATAAATCTATATGTGACGATACGTTGTTTGAATAAGTATATAAAGAGTCCACATAGTACTTCAGGCACAGTTGTCTTCTGGTCTTGTCAACATGAAGACTGTCTTGGCATTTGCTTGCCTGGCCCTAGCCTTGGCGGGCGCTGTGGTGGTCCCAAATAAACCCGTCTACAAAATTAAGTCTGGTAGGAAAATACACACTCTAATAATATACCCATTCTTATTTAGTATTTAAATTATATTCTTGTCTAACCCAAAATCATATTCATTTAATGTTTTATTTTTCTAGTGGACAATGATTTTATTGTAAAACAGAAGAGAATTTTCAATCTCTTCATCCACCCTGAGCAAGTAGATCCTGAAGCAGAATACTATCATGTCGGCAAGGACTACGATATTGAGGCCCACATTGATGACTATGCCGTAGGTTCTATTTCTTAATCAAGGCACAACATATCTATCTGAGTTTTAATTTCATGATCTACATTTTCAGAACAAGAAGGTTGTCCAAGAATTCTTAGACTTATGGAAATCTGGATTTTTACCAAAGAACGTTCCTTTCTCTGTCTTCTATGAAAGACAAAGGGAAGAAGTAGTTGCCCTCTTCAACATTTTGTATAGTGCTAAAGATTTTGAAATCTTCTACAAGACCGCTGCCTTTGCGCGTGTCCACATTAACGAAGGACAGTTCCTGTATGCATACTACATTGCTTTGATCCACCGTGCCGACACTAAGGGTTTCGTCGTACCTGCTCCCTACGAAATTTATCCCGAGCTCTTCACCAACTCAAATGTTTGGTACAAGATCTTCCGTATTAAGATGCAGAATGGCATCTTCTCACCCGACTTCGGATCTGAAGACGGAATCGTCCATGAAGGAGACCGCTACGTGGTTTACTCTAACTATTCAGACTACCTAACATACCATAACGATGAACACAGGATTTCATACTTTACTGAAGATGTCGGTTTCAACGCATTCTACTACTACTTCCAATCCTACTTCCCCTTCTGGATGGACGGTGACTTTTTCCCAGTAATAAAGGATCGTCGTGGAGAAATCTACTACTACGTCCACCAACAATTGTTGGCCCGTTACTATCTGGAACGTCTTTCAAATGGATTAGGTGAAATTCCTGATTTCTCTTGGTGGCAGCCTATCAGGAGCGGTTACAGCCCTTACGTAAACTACTTCCACTCCTTTGTGCAAAGACCTTCGTACTATCAAATTCCATACGAGAAGAATGAAGAACTTCAACTTTTGGATACCTATGAGAAGACCTTCATTCAATATCTTGAACAAGGTCATATCAAATCTGTAAGTATTTATTTATTTATATTGTATAAATTTTATATACTTTTTTCTTTTTTATTCCGTCTTTATATTAAAGGTTAACCAGGAAGTCGATCTTCACAACTCCAAGTCAATCAACTTCGTGGGCAACTTCTGGCAAGCTAATGCTGATATGTGGGGCAAAGGTGGACGTAAGGACAACCACAACTCCTTTGAAGTTACAGCCCGTCGTATTCTTGGTGCTGCTCCTGAACCCGTTGACAAGTGTGTATTTTAAAATTTTTGCTAACATTTTTTGGGTAAAATTTCTGTACCTATATATATTTTAAAATTTTAAAAGTTATTTGTACCCTTAATTTAATACCCCCTTACTAATATATCCAATTTTTCTTTAGATATAACTTCGTGCCAAGCGCTCTGGACTTCTACCAAACTTCTCTTCGTGACCCCATCTTCTACCAATTGTACAGCAAGATTCTTAAATACATCGTCGAGTACAAGAAGTTCCTGGCTCCTTACAACCAAGATAACTTACACTACGTTGGAGTTAAAGTCAATGATGTTAAGGTAGACAAACTAGTTACATACTTCGACTACTTTGACTATGATGTATCCAATAACGTATTCTATAATAAAGAAGAGCTCAAGTCGCAACAGTATCCTTGGTACGTAGTACGTCAACCTCGTCTGAACCACAAGCCATTCAATGTGAACATCGATGTTAAGTCTGATGTTGAAGGTGAAGCTGTGTTCAAAATCTTTATTGGACCTAAATACAACAGCAAGGGTTATCCTATCTCCCTCGAAGACAACTGGCAGAACTTTGTTGAATGGGACTGGTTCGTACATAAGCTCAACAAGGGACAGAACAAGATACAGCGTCAATCTAGTGATTTCTTCTACTACAAAGATGATTCCGTCCCTGTCCGTGATGTTCTTAAACTTCTTGAAGAATCTAAAATCCCTGCTGACATGGCCAATGAGTATGGTTCCTTCCCAAAACGGTTACTTGTTCCTAAGGGATCTCTTGGTGGTTTCCCCTACCAGATCTTTGTGATGGTTTATCCGTACTCTCCAGTTGACAAGAAATTCGAAGGTTACAAGAGTTTTGCTGCCGATAACAAGCCTTATGGTTATCCATTTGACCGCCCAGTTCGTGAATCTTACTTTAAGCAACCTAACATGTTCTGGGAGGATGTCGTGGTTTACCATGAAGGAGAAGAGATGGCCTACAAATACAACATTCCCTACTATTCAATTCATCACAACGAAGTTGTAAAACACTAAGAGGAGAGAGAAATATATTATTAAGAATAATATCTTAACAATGTAACTCATTATATTAAAATAAAAGTTCGTTTCAATATAAATGTAGATTTTTTATTATTATGATTTTGAAACTTAGTCTAATATTAATATGTATCCTTATTTTAAATTAATTATAATAAAATTTAATTAAAATATAATAACTAATTTAGATGTGTCAAAAAATGACTTCCCGGGTTATTAATTTCTTTATGGTATATCGGAATGTTATAAAACTTGTAATTTTTGTATAGCAAGTTATCATTAACTAACGCTTGTCGGTGGAATGGAAAACCTAAAATTTCTGTCTCTTTAAATTCAGTTATATCTTGCTCAGGCATCAGTAAGATGAACAAAGTTATGTTCAATCCCTGTTCAGTTCCTTTAGGTATTAACATATTTTCCGGAAATTTGAACAAATCAAACTTATTTTTTCTCAAAGACTTTAACCCTACATTGAAATAATCATCATACGAATATTTATTTGAAGCTTCTGGAGACCATTTGATGAGGTTTAGCCCTTCTTCCATGTAATAAGTGAAAGTATCAAGTTCAAAATATTTTGAATAGTCATTCCAGCAACTTATACCCTCACAATTGGGACCGAGAAATAATTTAACAATACAGGATTTATTGGATTTAGATTCAACGTTAAATTCAAAGCTAAATGGTATATGTTTTAATCTTTTTTGTCTAGCCGTGAAAATTAAAGAGGAGAAACCAGCATCATATCCTTTCTCAAATAATTTGTTAAGACCAATTTGGAAGTCTTCAAAATAAGTTATAATTTTGGTGAAATTGTGGTTCACTATGACAAATTCATCAGTCTCATAATCTGAGAAATTATAGGGTTCCAACGAGTTTGAATAATCCGTAAAGTAATCTAGCATAGTTTGAATTATATACCAATATATGGGGTCGCGCAGCGTGGTTTGTGGGTGATGCAATACTGAAGGTGCCGGAATATACCTAAAAATAAAAGGCATTTATATTACAAATTTATTCATTTTATATAAGTTATTAAATTATAGTTTAATATTTTTATAGTACTTACGCATTTTTAAAATATCCTTTGCCTCCGTAACCATAAAGAGATCTTATTATTTTCGCCATAGACACGCTTTCAAAATTTACCCTAATTAATTTTGATAGTAAATCAACGAAGTTTTCATCAGTTAATGTAACCCTTGTGCTATTTTCCTGAAATTAACCAAAAATTCCTAAATTTATATTCCACTAAATTAATTTAAACATTTTTGTTTAAAACTTTAAATAATACCATGTAAATAAATCCTCTTGCAATGCATTCTCTTATTGCTATATCTACAGATTTTAAACGTGTATATTCCTCGCTATTTTCCTTCTTAATAGTTGATCTTACTGCAAAGTTCAATCCGTTGTCATGTACTAAGTAAGGTATGTAATCATCGTAGCATTTAGATTCAAATTGAGAATTATTATTATCAGGGCGTTCTCTTTCTAAATTATACCTAGCCATCAGTTGTTTGTGTATATAATAGTACTGTTCTGCATATTTCGGATCAATGCCAGTTAATTCATCGTTATTCATCCAAAATGGATATTGGAGATGGACACCGTAGTAGTAGCTGTTAAGTCCTATGTCTTCTCTAAAGTAGTCAAGTTTATCATTACAGTCTTCATTTAATAAGTTCCATCCCGAATAGTTAGCATTGATTGTTATAACATCGTCAGTTCTATAGAATTGCTGAACGCTTGCTGTTTGAGAATCGAATTTTCCATTGTTAATTTTTAATTTTAAAGCTTTGTAAATAACTTCGCTGTTTATGAAATAGTTCGGTTTGGATACATAAGGTGGTTCCTGTTCTTTGATAACATCGTTTCTGTAAAGCGAGACTAATCTCCTAGCATAATCTATGATATCATGATTTATATTCTCAAATGCCCATTCTTTTATTGTGTTTATTTGTTCTTTTTCAGAATATTGTAACAGTCGAAACAAAGCAATGGTTGCTTCTCTCATGTTATCGTCGTATATATTGAATGTCAAACCATTCTTAATAGTACCGGCTAGAATATGTTTTTTTAAGGTCTCATAATGTTCATTATTCTGAAAATTCGTTATAAAAACTAACTAAGTTAAAAGAAAAAGTCAAAACTATAGTTGACCAATTAATCTTTGTTTAATGTTTTATTTGACGTATTTTTAATAATTCATTGATATTGGTACTTGTCATTATTTGTTAACATTAAAAGTATTATGACTTATTATAAAGATATTGTTGTAACTCAACTTATATCAATTTACGTACATATACATACATATTTCTAGGGGACAATAATTTGTTACAAAAGGAATATATTAATATATCTAAATAACTTACTATTTACCTTATTTGCAAAATCTGACAATTCTACTTTTGAATGTTTTTGAGATTTCTGTGGTGAATAACCGGATGGAACAATATATTTGATATAAGTCTCATCGTTAAATGCTACTTCTGAAAATAATATAAGTAATTATTTACATATGTTCCTTTAAATTTTATTTAGATTTTAAATACTTACCCTCATTGTTTACGAATGTCTGAAATTCATCTAAAGGAGAGGATCTTACAGTTCCCAGGAGTAATAGTAGCAAAAACATTTTTATCTTATACCTTTAGATCTTATCACTAGGATTAACAGACATTGACTAAGAGGAAAATAGAACAACGTTATATATGAACAACAACTGAAACTATTTCTGTTCTCTCAATTGAAATCAAGGGGCCCCTTTAATGAGAATAATTTCCTAAGTACAGTCATCACCAATGCCATTTTTCATTTTATCTTCAATAACATACATCTATTAATATTTATTAGCAAGTATATGTCTATATATATATAGGTAGTTTTGACAAGCAATAGCTCGCAAATTATAATAAAACTAAATTTAGATCTATTTGTTTTGTTAACATTCTGTAATAACTTTTGTCTGTTAAATATTGTTGTGTCGATTTCTTCAAGCACTATAAAGTACATGAAGGTACGTGGCTGTAATAATATTCAGGAAGCAAAATGCAATTGGCCAATTTTTCAATTGTAGCCATGGCACACGCATCATTTCGGCCGGAAGGATTATTTGTGTTTGAAGTGCATTGATTTAATTTTTCAATGATAATATATTTTTTTTCAACAATAGTTTTTTTTCCAAAATTTATTATTTTCAAGTAATTAGTAAAAATATTTAAATTTTCTGTCTCTTTTAAGTATACATATATTTATTATATTAGCTATACAATCATTTCTTTATTCACAGCTTGAAAGGATCTAAACAAATTGAGAGAATCAGTGTAGTTATTTATTTTGTAGATTAAATATAAATCAATAAATATCCTTGTAATAATTGTACTTAGAATCTTAATGATTGTGAAATTGCAATGTTTTCAGGGTCAAAAGAAATGTTTACATAATAATCTATGTCTGTCTATTGAGGTAATGGAGTTGCTAAATAAAATACTCTCAATGCGTTGTAAGTAGCATATTATTATAAAAATGAAGTCCATATAAATTATTACAGAAAATAATTTACGACCACATGTAAACTATCTATAAGATAGATTAAAATAAATGTGCATAGTCAGATAAACCAACATGCATTCTATGCTGATACCGCATGATGTGTACAAACGAAGTCTTAAAACTCATAAGTATACTTTAAAAAACATCTAAGGGTTAAAAAATAAGATAAAACAATTTCTCTAGTCTCCCGTCATCATCTCCATGAATTCTGAAACAAAAAACAATTCGAATTACGTGTTTGGTAAATATTGTGTAACTTATACCGACGATTTGAAAGAGAAACCTTTTGATTGAATAGACAAAATTCGATAAGTATTCATTTGATAAACAAATGTCAACAAGATTTATGTAACTTATACTGATTTGGGTTATATGTCAAAATTTTTGAAATTATAAATTTTAAAAGTATGTAGAAGCAATTTAATTTTGAATGAAATTATTTCTAATCAATACCTGACATATTTAAATAGTCTCAATTTCATGGTTGAACTGCATTGGTAAATCATTAGTTGCATTTGATTGATGCCAAATCATAAATCTTTTAGTGTTAAAAATAGACTGTGAAAACAAAACTAACCATCGAAGTCAACGGTGCCAGATCCGTCCGTGTCAATCTCAGCAATGATACCATCCAAATCAGCATTGCTAAGTTTGTCGTCCAGAGCTGCAAGGATCTCTTTGAGAGTTGAAGTGGTGATGTAACCGTTTCCTTCACGGTCGTATAATCTGTAAAAGAAAATTTATACGATATTAGATTAGTAGATCTAAGATTACGCGTGATCAGGGTGCTGCAAAATAACCGAAATAATATATTAGTATCATTCTTATATTTTTCCTAAAAAATGCACATAACACCTGCACAGGCAATAAAGATAAATTTATTTATATGGTTCTCAATATATTTAAAAATCATTAATCAATTATGTTTATCATAGTACAACATACTACATGTTAAACATGACCATTCATAAATTACGCCCACAAAGCGCCCTTTTCACAACTGTCAAAAAACTGTCTATATATAACATTTTATAAAATTTTAATATTTATTAAATACATTTATATTTTTCTTTATTCTGCTTTGACTTTGCTAAGTGTTTTTGTAAAGATTAGGTCTTTTAACAATTAAAACTGTAATCCATATTTAATAATAAAAATAAAATATTTTTTATCCTTACCTGAAAGCTTCCTTCAGTTCTTGTTGCATAGCTTCAGCATCCTCCTCTTCTAAGAAGTGAGAGGCAATGTTACAGAATCCATCGAAGTTAATTTTGCCAGTACCTGTTTAAGAAATAATACCAGGTATAAGTTGACAGGAACGATATGATTAAAATATTTTGATTGTTTGTTGTGATTATTCCATTTCTAAAATTATGTTATCCGTCTCCGACGTTTGTAATGACAGACAATTTGTTATACATGAGTCAAATGATCGTATAATTTAATCACTGCCAAAATGATTGTCACTTCTACATTAACATCAATCAATTGCGTACAACTAAAAAAGATCACATTTGTTTGTGATAAAACTATTATTCGAATTGTAACAAACTGTCTAAAGATAACTAAAATGAGGAGAAGAATTTCAAAGGTATCGGAATTTTCAGTAGACGCTCGACCCGAAATAGACTCATTATAGCGACTGCGAGTAAAAATATTCATGTATCTTTGAAGATGTCGCCGAGATACGGTGGCTCGTTTCAAATATGATGATTAATATCCCTCATTACTTTTACGAGGTTAATAAATACATAAGGTGATTTTTTATGGCAACATTACTTTAATGTAAGTAATAATGATAATATAGTGTGATTTTATTGCAAGTAAAGGATAAAATTGGAATAAAAAAGAAGAAGAAAAGTTATTTCAATAAAGAAGAACATAAGTAGAGTTTGGTATTTTTTAAAACAATTATTCTGGCTTTAATATTTTACTTACTTTCTGGATCATTTTCATCAATGAGGGCTTGTAATTCAGAATCATCGAAGAGTTGTCCCATGGTGTTCAGGATGGTTGAGATTTTTAGGACATCGATGTACCCTGATTTTGTGGTGTCAAACATTTGGAATGCCTTTCGGAGCATAGCCATCTTCTGGTCGTCATCAGTATCCTATAAGAATTAAAATTTTATTAATTGCAACTGAAATTTCTTTCGATCCAAGGCTTGGAAATAGCATCAGATGAAAAATTCTGACAATTAATACACTAATACGCATAATTTTAAATCACATGTTATTTTTTAAGATCACTTATCCACAACATCACTTCAATAAAGAATCACGTAAGTAGTTTCTCACCATGATGTTTGAGTAGTGTTAGCAGTAGTAACAAGAACCGAATCCGAGTGCGAGTGTTGTTACACTAGATTTTACAGTCATGTGGCACTCATATTTATAGACCAATCTTCCGACGATGGAATACAAAAATAAGTAAAAATCAGCTAGTGTCTTCTCGTAACGGCCCCGTGACGTTTCGTCGTCAGTATCCAATGATACGCCAATAGTGCAAATATAATAGGAAGCGATTTCCTTAGATTTATGAAATGAACCAATTTAAAACTAAATTTGCTACTTCTATAATGCAAATAAACTTTTTCAACTTTAAAATTTCATATTGTGCACCATCATTTTGGAAATTTTTAATTTAATATTTCGTTTTATCCCAGAAATTAGTTGTAAGAAGATGAATATATTATTGCTTTATAAAAGAATGTAGCAGCTGTATAAACCATAATCTATTGTTATCCATCACGCTATTATTAAAACTATAACATAATCATTTATTTTGCTGCGGTATTTCAAAAGCTGTTACTCATCGAAAATGCTTAACTCTGAGCTCATTTGTCCGGATCAAAACACAATTCAAGTGGTATACTAATATCCCGACTAAGAATTCCGAAATCCCTTAGAATCTCACCGATTTATCACAATAATATGAAAACATTGCACAGAGCAACGTTACTTTAAGAACGACAAATCTAGTCAACTGATATAACTCTCTTTTCTTTGGAAAACTAAAAACTTAAAATATATTTGCAATTTAAAAAATGTATTTGTATAAATATTTTTAAAAATAAATATTAAAGAGATAACAAAAAGTGAAATAACAAAAAAGATTATAAATTGTCTTCAAAGATTAAATTTTTTGAAAAGGTTTTTTTTTTTTGCAATGAAGCGAAAATTGTAGATGTTAGTACGCGTCATTGGTTTACAACTTCAGGCTTGTGCAACGGGTTATACGCGCGCTCGCTCAGATATAGAATGTCGGTGATCGACTATAATTTTTGTTTTCACGTGTGAATCTCTATAGCTGTATTTATACGTGATTAGGACCCACGTGGGTTATTCTTAAAATATTTCATCTTTATTGTTATAGGTGGAAAGCATAAAATATATCATAAAGATTTTTAAAAATCGGAGAAATTTTGATCTTTTAAAATGCTGCATTTTAAAAACAATAAATATACATGTGTATTTCAAACCAGATATTATTAAATAGATCATAATTGCGTTATATGTATTCGGTGACATATGTATTTATATTTTCTGTATAATTTAAAAATAAAATTAATATATATATATACATATAGCCATTATTTTTAAAATCTCGTCCAGATTAATAAACATATAGATGTAATTAAGAAACCGCACAATTTATTTGCAAATATGTGAAATGCTCTGGCGTCTCACATCCTGTGACTATTTCTGGTTTATAATAGTGATGTTGAGATATGCTTTATTTATATCGATACCAAACGTCAATGTGGCTGTTTGTAGGCGGCCATTAGTTGGACTATCGCTTTCAATTCCATTCAATGTTTCTATTTCCTTGGCATACTGACTTTAATATAAAAATAGATAGATGCCAAATAATTACAACAATGAAAAATCATTCTTCATTGAGAGGAAGTAAATCTTAAAATATATATACATATATGTTGTATTAGCGTGATATTATTGTTATTTCGTTAATGAGCGTTAAGGAACTTCTTTTTTATTTTCTGTGATATAAGGCATATAAAACAAATATTTTTATTAAAAGTTTTAATTGCTTTTCTATTTTTGTTCACAAAGTGTAATAAGTTGGACATATATTAATTATTACTCGCTACAAATTTAGCAAGTAAATAATTGGGCCATTAAATGTTGAAGTTATTATGATTTGAATCATCGGTGTCAATGAAATTTAGAATATAACGTTATCTTGGCACTGAACTAACAGTTTTCCTTGCAGCATTCTCATGAGCATAAGATGCCAAATGCAAATAATTCTCTAAATAGGTTCTATGATGAATAGTACGTTTCATCGAGCTCTACTTGCATTTCTTTGCCATCCTAAATTAGAATGCAGTATATAATTAATTATAAATTGTTACTGTAGATTACTACAACATCATTACGAATAACATCCGGACAAGTGTCGGACATGGCAATCGTACAAGCGGTTTAATGAGTTATATGTATTTGGGTAACATATATAATAGTAATTTAAGCATTATAATTATCATTATACTCTTTTTTAAATATAATTATTTAAATTATAAGTAATGAAAATTAAAAATAATGGCTTTGTGAATAAAAGTTGTATATACTTAATTAACTATAGTATTTTTCATGTAGTTTTATATGGAATTGGAGAAATTGTGAACAGAAAACATATGTATGTATAGGAAACCTTGTAAACGACTGTAAAATATTTCGGTTTGTCGTCTACTCGTTGTCACATTGGTGACCGATGGTTCTTAATTTTTCTGCGATGGAAATAGGGAAAGCGTAACAACATTGTAGAATATTTGGACATGATCCAGGATTAACGATTGGATTTCAAAAAATATATTATTGCAAATTTTGTTTTGCTAATGTATTAGAGGACATTTTGTATACTAAACTATCAAGTGACTTAAGTTGTAGAATGAATTTTTTTATAATTGAAAAACAATTTATTTCATATAATATTTTATTTAATAATTAATTACAGGCATAACAAACAACAAAGTTATATTTACGTCATAGTGATAGTCTTAAACGTAAACTTTATCATCTAATTTTTGGGGTTCAAACACTATATTGAAAATATTAGAAAACCTTTTTCCTGGCATACCAAGTAGGCCATGAGGCTCAACATTGTTATCAGTCCATTTTTGATTTGGAATGTCATTTTTATTATCATTATCCACATAAACATGAACAACTTTCGTATCTTCTATATCTCTATCTACCTTTGTGTCTTTTTCATATTTGTTAAACTTACTTTTCACTTCTTCATTTACTTCTTTATGTAGAATATTATTGAGGTCATCTTTGTCTACAACTACTTTATAAGATTTAACATCCTTTTCGTTATTTGGGGTGAATTTATTTCTCAGATTGAATTCTTCATTTACTTCTTTATGTATTATATTATTCATTTCATCTTTATCCAATAAAAATTTATAACCATTTCCTAGATTTTCGTCTGTGTCCAATTCAACCTTTCGGCTTATTTCAGGATTAATGTAAATGTTATTTATAATCTCCATGTTTTCAGGTTCAGGATTCACTTCAGGTATCGCACCATTTTTATCTTGATTTTGTTCATTAGCCTTTACTTCCTTATCTTTTTCTGAGTATTTATTAGAATAGTCTGGTCGTTTTCCATATTGGTTCTTTTTAGATTTGTAATCAAATGTTTTCTTAGTAAATGCAGGTCTTTCAGCCAAACCCAACAGGCTATTTTGATTGACATAATCTATTTCATCCTTTTGCCATAATCTACTGTTGACACCATCTTTGTAATTATTACCAGGCTTACTATCGATATTGAGGCTTTCACTTTTGTGTGTTATAATTATGTCTTTCACTAAAGCATTTGGTAAATTAAATAATTCTTGTATTTCTATGTCTAAATCAAGAGGGTATCCAGGTGAAAATATTGCATCGGAGTTTAATTCGACATTAGTTCTTAGTCCACCAACATTCGCTTTTATATAAGGAGCTATAAAAACAAATAGCTGCAGTGGTAAACCAGTGCTAGTACCTTTAGGAAGAGCTAATCGAGAAGGGAACTTAATTTGTGATGTAACTGATTTTAGAGGGAGCGCATCTATTCCAAATTCGGTATCCAACACTTTTTTATATACGATATCTTGTGAGATAAGGTCTTCGGAAAAGTCCGTCATTTCGTTTGATGCTCTTGATATTACATTACTACCTATTTTCAAATTAGCCTCAAAGCAATCTAGTAACATAAAGAGGTTCTTCTTCTTAGCTAGTTCGCCCGGCATAACCTTAGGACCGATAAATATTTTAATGAGTGCTCTTTGAGCTACCAAGGAAGCAACAGTAATTTTAAATGTAAAAGGTTTGTGACTCAATCTGTTTTGAGACATCTTAACGTGAAACTTGATTTCATCAGTCTCCGTTTTTAAAGCATCAGTGACGTCAAATTCAAAATTGTCAAATGATGTTATCATTTTTTTGACCTCTATGTTTTGTACTTCAACTCCGGGGAAATAAAGTTGGTTTCTTGTATAGGTTGGCAAAATACTTAAAGCATTGTCTACCATATCAATAATTTTTTTATTTAATTTCCAGAAGATAGGATCTCTTACTGTTGTCATGTAGTGCTCTAAAACAGAGTAGGAGCTGAAAACAAAAATATATATGATTATTAAGATATGGAAAAATATATATGAATATTAATTAGCAAAAGACTTTTTTTAAGAATCCATTGAAAGACCGTCTAAGTATTCTATATATATATACCAATAAAATGTAAAAACTATTAATTACTCTGAATCAGATTCACTAAGAATTTGTAGTGCTAAGTTTTCATAACTCCTTTCGTCCTTCACAAGTATGTCCATTAAGTGGTTGAGAATTTCCGATTTATTGTATCCATTATCTCTCTGTAAATATTTAAACTTTAAAATTATTTAATAGTAATAAATATGTATGCAAATAGAATATTTAATGAAAGTACCATGTGCATAACAACAGCGGGAAGATTGCTTTCCATATTTTTAAGTACAGTTATGAGATCATTATTGTTATTAATAGACATCCTCTCACTGAAACTATTTCCATTTGAATATATTAACATAGGATCGTACGGGGACTCGTTACGGTAATCCCAATCTATTCCCAGTAATTCTGGTAATCCATTGGCATATCTTTCTAAATTATATCTTGCATTCAATTGCTTAAGTGTATGATATATGTACTGTCCATTGTTTTTAACGGATCCATTATCGTTAAGCCATCGACAGTTTTTAAGTTTTGTTAAGAAATAATAGGAATTTAAGCCAACATCTTCATGGAAGTAAGCCAAATTGACATCACTGTCATCGTAAATGTTTGTTGTGTAATTAACATCTAAAATATAAGCATTGCCTTCGTTCCGAACAGGGTCTGTTGTAATTTCTTCGCCTCGTATTAACGAAGATGCTTTAATAATAAAATCTTTTCGAATGAAATAATTAGGTAAAAGTTCGTATGGTGGTGGAATAGAAATTCTTTCCGTGTCACGTCTACTTAAAATAGCCAAATATACAGCGTCAACAAATAATCCACAATTTAAATTTTGTCTCGCCCAACAAGCAGCTTTGAAGAAGGTGTTGAAATCGTTCGCATAATATAAAACGTCGAATACCGCTTTGAGCTCGTCTAAGTGATCAGTATTGTATTCAGTAAATATTTGGCCCTTTTCTAATAAGCCTTTTGTGGCTTTCAAATTAAGAAGTTTATCGATGACATCTGGTTTCTGAAAATTTCAAAAACCACATAACAAAAAAATAAATATTAATTTAATGAAAATATTCTCAGTGAAACAAATGAATTGACCAAACTGAAAATTGTTTAAGTTGTTTTCTTCAAATTAAGAGAGCAAACTTAGCATTTAAAACTTTATGCCCTTCTTTAACTTAGGTGCCATAGCTGCATACTTTCAATCAATTTTAATACAATAAATCAAAAGTAAATTTATTATTATTATTCAACAAACTGGCTCATTATCCTTAAACAATTTAAAATCAGGTCTAGACTTCTGTTCTGTTACCAAAAGTTTACATCACTAAATAACGTACGGAGAGTTTCTACTTCATCACTCGTAAATCATGCATATAACAGCTTTAACATCGATTAATGAATGAAAATCTTTAAATGCTCTATATTAAGTCTAACACTGGAAGCTTGTGGTAGCAATATTAATCCAATGGAAATAAAATTTTAACTGTTTTAGTTTATACGGGAATAGAAAAATAAATACGAATATTGATATAAGGTAATTGTTGCCTAATCTGTTATAGTCTGTATTCAATGAACCAGACAGGAATTTTTAACGTAGTTATAATTACCAAATAATTTCCAAGTGTCGGATCCTGTTTAAATTCTTCATTCAATCTAATCACGGTAGGGTCTTGACTTTCTTCACATACATTTTCAAATAACGGTAGAAGTAACTTTTGCACATGAACCCATCCAACTGGTGCTGAAAATTTAAGTCAATTTATAACAAAGAAGAATAATATGCAACGATTTAAAAAATATTTGGAAGAGTTTTTTTATTAAAAATTTGTCTAAGTGATAATTCAGAAATTATTCAATTGTGTAATAAAGCCATTAGCAACAAATTCTATTTTTTCCCAGTTTACATCTGTTATGTTTAGTATAGATATTAGGCTTACTTACTAAGTACTTTTTAAACGTGAATATTCTTAAAATAGTTTCATAAACACGCTATATGTATGTTATCAATGTTTAAAAACTTACCAATTCTCGATGCTTCGGCTGTAGTTGGAACTTTTATGAGAAATGCTTCGGTCAGGACTAGTAGCCCTAAAATTAACACCAATGTTAACGTCTTCATTTTCTAAGCAGTACTGAGAACCAGTTGTGTGACCACACCATTTATACAGTTCTAAGATATCATAGTAATTGTTAATTTCAATTAACGATAACGTAGTTGAATGTACTAATTGCTAAATATAACGTAACTTTAACGGAATGTCAAAAGTATACTCGGTCGATCAACTTAATATTGTTTTTCGAATGTGCAAAATATGAGAGTATGTTAAAAATATAGTACTATACAAAATAGTATTAAAATCTAAGAAATAAATTATTGGCAATATTCAGAATTAATTTATTAAAATAAAATAAATTTAATAGAAAATCTAATATTCAACTTTTTAATATATTTTAATATCTTGCTTACTTACATATAGCTTTCAGTTAAAAGAAAATAAAAGTCGAATTCTTCGTGACTCAATCATTTTTGGCTTAAGTTTTGAAATTTGTTACAAGATTACTTATGTATATTTTCATATTAAATCTATAGAAATAATATTATTGTGTAAAATATCTGTTTCCCTTACAATATTTTTTTCATTTTATAATCATAAGTGGGATAATAATAGCCGGTTCTAATTTATCTCTTCAAAAATATTTAAGGTTAAAATAGTATGAATAAATAAAGTAATTGTTATTAATTTGAGTTCAATAAATCAATCACGGAACGTTTAAAGTGAGATAAAAATATAATCTATTGACATTTTTTAAAACTAGTTATTTAAAATATTGTACTTAAGACAGTTAATAATAAGGTTCAAAACTGATAAGCAATTGAATAACTTAAAATTCAAAATTGTTTATAACTAGATACCAGCCCCGGTTTCGCTAGGGCTCTTTATAAAAAATAAAAAATAGCCTATTTAATTTTAAGAATAATTAAACATTATTATATTGAGAATAATTTAACAATATTATTGTAACTTTCAAATGGTACACCAGAATTAAATTTAAAAATATTCAAAAAGTTATTTACAGATTCTGATATTTGCTTATAACGAAGTAATTTATTTTGCTAAAACTTAATACGTATTTATGTAAAAGGCTTTCCAAAAAACGCCCAGTTTTATAACTTGTAAAATGGATATAGGTTGTTAAACTTAAGGTATTTCTAACATATGCCACCAAGGACTTTTCTATAGACCTATTTAAGATACACAGTTCCACCATTAATATTTTGTGATATCTCAAAGACTTTAGGCAGCGTTTTCGTTAAAAGCTCCTAGACGGCTCATGTTTTTCCGACATCTTTGACAAATATCGTTAATGTACAAATACAAACGCACACACTCACACGTACACACACAAGTAAATAGAAATACTTAAAACAAAATACACTAAAACTTTTCTCGAGAATAACGCTATCGAGTG
>DVQP01000828.1:0-19122 GCA_018231745.1 Danaus eresimus | reverse complement strand
GTGCAATGCTCATCACTGCCCCAAAGACAATACGTTTTAGATTAGTAGTTATAATTACTTCACCTTTGTCATTTCCAGACTTTGTCATTTGGACATTTCCAGATATATCTGGACATTATAACTACTAATCTAAGTATTATAGTAAATATTATAATATAGCACCAGTTATAATGTCAAGAAAAAAAAAATTATGTTGACTTTACAAGCTGATTCCTCAGCTGGTCATATTTTCTGATCGGCTGAAAAGGAGTGGAAATGATAGTGCTAACAAAGCTCGCAATAACAGATTATGCGCATTCTAAATCATACCAAATGATATGAAGGCTCTTATTATTAGGAAAGATCCTTTTTCTTTTTTGTTGACGCAGAGGAAATTCTTTTTACGAGCCGTCTCCTCAGGCTTGGTAAGGGGCAGGAGAGGATGTGTGAGACTCGGCCTGGGCAGGCCCCTACTCACTAAAACCACTGCGAAAGCCATCAGGGTACAAGGAAAGCTCCTGACTAAACCAATCAGATGACATAACCTTAGTACAATTAGCAGGCAGTATGGTTTTGTGCCCCAGCGTAGCACTGAAGACCCACTCGCTGACCTGGTGAAACACTTAATAGAAAACCTAAAAAAGACAAGAAGAAACAAATAAGTGTTGTTGCGTCCCAAGATATAGAGAGAACCTTCGACTGCGTATGGTAGACTGCCATAAAATTCCGACTGGCAAATGCCTACTCGAAATAAAAAAACTCGTAAGGAGGTCGCTCCAAGATCGTAAAGTTCAGCTCTGATATATGAATACAAAGGCGAATGCTATCACTACAAAAGTATGTGTAAAGAAATTCATCACTGGTCTCTCATTTTGGAACCTCATCCATGACCCGCTTCTGAATAAAATAAGGAAACGGGAGCTATACTGCCAAGCTTTTGTCAACAATATCGTGCTAGTGGTAACGGGAGGTACAATGGGTAATATAATCATCAAAACCACTGGGCTACTTGACCAGACATGTGAGTAGAGAAAAACCTACAGACTGAAGTTGGCACCAAATAATACAAACATTATGGTTGTTGCCATAGAGATTAAAAGTGAATTCCCCGCGTATAGGCATAGAAGACGTACACTATTTGTACCCTCTCCAGCCAACCAGAAAAATCAATGTCCTATGCTTCAAGGAATAATTTTACTTACTAAATTGTGATTGTGAGTTTACAAACACTGGAAAAACGAATAGAAGCGTTAGAGTATATATCTCGTTAATGAATATACTTCAGATACTTCAAATAGGCATGGATCGAACTCAGCAATGTATAAACACACAATATAAACAACAAAAACCACTACTTCCAGCTAGAGAGAACACAGATGCTCGCTCGTGAAAACAGATACATACAGAGATTAATTCCTAAGGCTATTGAAATTAAAGAATCCTAATTTTAATTGAAAGGATCTAACAAATGGTATTTTTTCAACTGAAAAGTACGAAATTTCATATCCGTAACCACACAGCCCGAGTTCAAGATTTAGTTTCTTCGTATGTCTAGAGCAACATGATAGAAAATTGAAGAAAAGTTTTCGATAGATAACAAATAATAAGACTGACTGATAGAGAGTCTACCCATGAGCATTGAATAAACAAACGTTATTTCTTCAGTTAAGATATAAATACGTCATTAAATGCATGTTACTGAAAATAATAAAATACACCAATCTAAAATTCCCAAAACCGCTTATAGCAAATATTTTCCTAAAGTTGCATTGACACTTCATTATTTACGTAGCTCTAATCAACTATTGTAAATATTAACATCTGTTTAATACAAATTTTGGTTAGTTAGTTAGTTAGCATCGCAATAAGGATGGAAAGTTATATTATAGTAGTGCATATATTGCTTACAAAATAATCATAAATGAGTCTTTTGTCATAGAATAAAAACCACTCTTCTAACAACATTGGTAATATAATTTTATTTTATATATTATTAAAAAAAAGTATAAACTCAATTCAAAATATACAAAACAAGGCGACAATACGATTTCTCAGATATATGTATGGAAATATGAAAAATGTCGATTCAAAGTTAAGTAGAAAATTATAAAAATATAGCCTATTAAGAAAAATCTTCTTGTTACATTAAATGTAACTCGTTATATTATAAATAAAAACTTACTTATTAAATGTTATTTCATTTAAAACTTAGTTCTCCAAAGGCTCTATAAATCCAAAAAGATATTAAGAATGTAAAAAGTGATTCTTGAAATATTTCATATAAATTAATTAACAGCAAAAGCTTGCGTAAGGGTCGAGTAAGCACTTTAAATATCTTTGCAGAATTTCCCTTTTATATTAAGATTACAAAGGCGCGAAAGTGTCTGGATTCCGGATGAACTTAACCCAAAAGGCTTTCTTCAAATTTAATTATTTCTTTTAGCATGCCGGGTCTATACAAAATATTTTACCTCTTTAACTACACTTGTACATTGCGTCTTTAAATTTGAGTGTCTTTGTTAAATGAAAAAAAATAATACAAAGTATTCGTTATACATAAGAGGATGAAAGCACTAAACATCACTATATTTTAATATCTATTAAAATTTATACATTGAGAATTTACTGTGTTAATACTAAAACCTTAATTGGTACATAAACGATTCATGCATCATTATAAAAAACTATTTTATATACAAATAATCTTCTTAATTAATAACATCCCATAATAACTACCCGCATAATTATTACGAGCTTATATTAAAGTTGTTATTTAAATAATAAAACATATTCAGAAGAATATTAAATATAAATAATATGTGAATTTTGGTAACTAGGGTAAAAATTGATGTTATTACAAAAATACTGCTAGACATTTACGATAATAATTGATTTGAAATAACGACGGAGTAAATAATATTCAATTAGTAGTTAATGCTTGTATGCAAGGTTTCCGGATTTAAAATATTCGTTCATATACGTCGTACCAATAGGAAATGCGGATCTGCCTTTAATGGTTTTTAGGATGGAGGATAAGTTCACCTTACTATATGGATTAGAGCCCCGAAGCAGACTTATTTAAAATCTGTAAATAATCTTTCATTAAAAATTGAAATCTCGACGAATTGTTAAATAAAAAATTATTTAAAAACGGAAAGACATTTTCATGAAGGTTTTAAGAATGACTTTGGACCTTAGGACGTTATGTGTAATACATGTTGGAATAAATTTTATATAAATTTACATTTGTAAAATTAATGCGAAGAACGCATTAATTTTACAGTTTAATCACATAATGGCTCTTTTAAATCTTATTTTCCTTTTGACGGTTTGATTTGCCGAAACCTCATCTCTGTTGTAACTGAGCTTCTAACACTTAACAAGAATTATCTTCGCCTAATTTTAAGTATTTTTAAAATTTTCGACTTCTGATATCATGTCAAAAGCCATACCAACTTGGGAGCTTACTATTAAAGGCTTATTAATTCAAAGCCGTTGAGTTTAAAAATGTTAAACCAAAAACCCTACTACAATTTGCATATAGTTAAATGACATGGGCAAACTAGATGGATGAAGTAACTCATTTAAGAAAATGTTACGTTATGGATGTCCTGAGATTAGATAAATAAATTGAAAATGTACCAAAAATTTAAAATCATCATAATTTTCCACCGAGATGAAAAGTGTTTCAAATAGAACTAAATATATTTGTTACTAGAAATATTTATTCTTACTAAAGGTTTATAATTTGCGGTGTTTGGAGGGTTACATTAATCATCATCACCGCAAGAGTCTCTGCAGACTCATCGTGGTCATCACGTATCAGTGATCCATGATGCATGATGTCTCTCTTTGGGAAGATTGTTGCATTGGTTTCCCCTTGCCTTTACCAGCACTTTTTGGGGCTATTTAGACCCCAAGACTTGCTGTAGCTTCCTTTCAGTCATTGGTGTCTAAATATTCTTAGAAAGTAAATATGTCTCGTTAAAGATCACATTGGTTTCGAACCCGCGTCCTCAGGTGTGAGAGACGGGCCTTTTAACCTCCAGGCCACAGGGACTAACATATACAAACCCCTATATATATATGCAAAATGCCCCTTCCTACTGGCAAAACATGCTGAAAACAAAAAAATAGGACACTGAATTGAGGTCCAAAATTTTACGATCAAAATACAGAAGACGACAAGAATAATAGCAATCGAAGAACCAGTAAAGTTGCATTATTAAATGAAAAATTATATAAATGCTGGATGAATGTAATTTTACGAATAATAATATCAAATAAAGAATACAAGTTAAACTCGGATTTGAAATGTCTCAACCAAAAATATCTAAGTTGATATACTTGAAAAGTATTAATAATTACGAAACAAGTATAATAAATAGGCTGCGTATTCTAATTTAGTGTACACTGTAAATTATACTAACAACCAAAGTTTTAATGACAATCTAATTTTCTTTGTAACTAACATGTTTTGTTATCTATAAAATTAACTGGGATGAAAAAAATATTATTGACGACAAATGTATTAATAAATATACGTAGCTTACTTTATTATCTTAAACATTTATTTTATAAAGACAACTAATTTTGTACACTGCAAAATTTTTTTATTAAAAATTTTATAACACGCTATGCAATATTTCAGGGGTTGTCAGCAATCCATTAACTTGATAATAGAGACTTAATAATTTACTTAAAAATGTTAACAAAATAGATTTCAGAATGATGATTTTGTATAAATATTAATCAATTAAACTTCGGAAATACTTTGAATCGGAATTATATTTGAAGTCCCATAAAATTATTAACTTATAGACACTCATCTCTGGGTTGCCCTAAACCTGCTAATGGTTTGTTATAAATCTTTCAGTCTTTCTAATTGTCCTCGCCACATTTCTGTTTCTAATTGTACAGAAAACTGACAGAATAACCAAGATACACATATAGGATTTTCATTCACGTCGATTCACAGTTGAACAATCAAAGACCATTAATTGACCCAATCGTTCCTGTTATCTATAAAACGTTCCGATATTTCAACAAACTGTAGACAAGTTATCTCACCTCACTAAATTTAAATTGAATTGTTCCGTGTTTAAGTGCTATATAACTTAATTATTTCATAAAATTTTGGTCTTCTATAACTTTCCAAAAATTAGAAAATATTTTAGAAATGCTAATAGATTCTAATTCTTTTTGAAATCTTTTTGTGAGCTGTATATAAAATATTTTAGTAAATCTTAGATATTTGTCTTTTTCGCTAGTAATTTATAGTGGGACTGTATTTGCATTCATTTCTGCCTTGTATTTTCGTATTAAATAAAGGTCGGCCAAAATTTATAAAAATGTTTCTTTCCTCTTAATTAATGGCAGTTACACGTTTATTCATATGTTCCTATAGATAAAAAGTGACAAAATCGAAATGATTAAAAAAATGCATTTAAACTTTATAACAATATTTCATTAAACGAGAGTAGCCTCATCAATACAAGAAAATTTTTTTTAAGAAGGATAGAACAAATTACGTAGAACATAAACCTTACGTCGTATTACTACTTTAATATAGAGCTTACATATGACAATAAGTGAAGTCTAGAATCTAATTTAGTGATATACCTCAGCATCAAGTTACCACGAGAACTAATTTAATCTGAAGATTAATGACATCCGGCAAACACTTGATAGGAACTGT
Source organism: Danaus eresimus (assembly GCA_018231745.1). NCBI lineage: Eukaryota > Metazoa > Arthropoda > Insecta > Lepidoptera > Nymphalidae > Danaus > Danaus eresimus. Next base: position 13,445 of record DVQP01000828.1, on the reverse strand, counting down.
GAATAACGGTATAGAGCACTCTTATCTATGCTGCTAGTATATGGAATTCAATTCACTTGAACGTCCAAGAAGTCATTAAATATTTATAGAATAATATGGAACAGGAAATGACCTAAAAATTTATATATGGTACAAAGAAATAATGTTTATTCAAACTGTATTGTTAATAATATGATTTAAGATATCGTAACATGCTAAAGAAAAAAAAGATAAAAATATCATTTTGAAATATATTCTTTTCTTTGTTTTAATTTTAAAAAGTCTTTCATTTAAGGAATCTTATTAGTATATTAAATCAAATAATAATGTAATTAAACTTATTCTAATACAATATCACCTTTTTAGTAATCTTGGCTATTGTCCATAAATTGTATCAATTGTAGAAACCATTCCTTCTAAACATTAATTTAAAAACTATGCAACAACAATCGTTTTTAATGGCTCAGAGATTCCTATTATTCTATCTATATATCCTTTCCAAAAAATTAAGAAATCCTTGGCGCTATATTACAAAACGACAACCCCGACTGATAGACTTTTAATCTCTTCTGTTCTTGATCACAGTTGCTATAAATCTCAGAAACCTAAGAAGTAAGTAGTATAAAATAATAAAATAACCCATAGCAATTCTAAAATATTAGTTTTATTTAAATACGTATTACTTTATCAAATTCATAATATTTATAAGTAACTTTACACACGTTTATTTATTATTATATCTAACCCAAGGACAATATGAGACAATATCTTTTAGTGGATCTTTATTCCATTTAGTTTTAAAGCTTTACCTAATTAATTTTGTACTTAATTTTGCTTTCACCTACACATATAATTTTGTTTTGTTGTCTTAAGCCCTAAAATATTTGATATTTGTTTCTAAAATTCGTGTTACATTTATAATCCCTGGAGCTTATTTGTTTTAAAGATATAAAATAATAATGTCAAAATATGAATAAAAGGAATGAAATTTGTAAGGTATTATCAATTGTTAGGTAATATCAAATAAAAACAATAAAATTCTATTTCTTTTTTTTTTCGCATGGAGACAGATATTATATGATTAAATTTACATTTTGATTCAAAACATTTAAAGTTTATTTATTATAAGGCAAATATTTATTATTATTTTAGCAATTGGTGGTAGAGCATAGTTATGGTCAAGTAACTACAGCTCAAACATGGGCTGGCTTGACCTTTAAAGTAGCACGATCTCACAAAAGATCGGCGTGAAGTAGTTTTATGGTATATTTCGACCGATGAGTGAGAGAGCTGGTTGTCTTTTCCCATTTCCCACAATTTCCTGCCCTTTTTCTTTTTCCTATCCTTTCGTCTCCCTCTCCCTTAATCAAGGCTGACAAAGTGTCTGCAACATCACTTATGTTGCAGATGTCTATGGGCGTCGTTTACTCATTTGCCGACTTAAAAAAACGATATATTACGTTGTGCTGGCTGCTTGACTGCTAAAGAGTAATTTAAACGAAGGTTTTTATCGTAATTAAATTTAAAACACATTTTTTTCTCTCCTGTATAAGTAATACTTAAATTGATCTTCCATCCGATGATTTTTGATCATGACCATCTATTTCTATAAAGAACAGTAAAAATATATATACACATACGTATGTGAGACATATTTAAGACAATTAATGTAGTTCTAGGAAAAATATTATTTTGTCATTAACTGTATCGAGATGAAACTTATGTAAAGTTAACAATAAATACAATGGTTGCATATAGAGGAATTCCAAATGAAACTATGTTTTTCGGATGTCATATCCGAGATTTTATTATTCTATTTTAAAGTGCCTATCAGTAAGCCATGTCATTTGTCATCTGCCGCTAATATTTTTTTAATTTTCTATCGTACTGCTCTAGATGCAAGCAGATTGCGCTAGCTATATCTCGATGAACTGCGGCATGGTCACGAACTTGGGATTTTATATTTTTCATGAAGATAATCCTATTCAAATAAGGATGTTTTTTTTTTATTTCTATAACCTTGCGGATTAAAATCAGGAATCTCAAGTAGTGTCAAGAATTTTTTCACTTTTTTTACGTGGTTTGATTGGAACCTTCTTTAAGATATTGCCTATTCTGTCAATAACTCCCTTCACACATAGTAGTTTGGTTGGTTGTCGCTTACCTGTGGATGATATCTAGTGGTTTTGGTAATGCTGAAAAGGCAACGTGGTAGGTAAAAGAAAGTTTTACATGCTCTAGCTCCACTTCTATATGTTCACCATCAGAAAGATTTGGATCCTCTTAAAAAAAGGTTTGCCAACAGGAGCTAACTGGCTAACTGGTTTTGTGATTTCCTATTAAAATATCATATATGTAGATCCCAGAGTACTGTAAGGTTTCATTTTAAATGTGTGCTTGCGAAAATCTTAGATGTAATTTATTTCTTTACCATGAAAATTGGATAACTTATTCATTAATTATTAGTAACTACCGGCAGTTACGTTTATGACACATTACATATAAGATAATATTTTACATAATCTTATATTCACAAGGTTATTAGAAAAAGCAATAAGATGAGGATAGTTTGCCAAATCAGCGTATTCACTGAGATGTATTTTCAACTTTATATAATTTTATTTCTCAGTGCATACACGTCATATATATTATATAAGATTTATTTCTTACGAAAAAACGGAAAGGACGTAACGTCTTTTAAAGATCATGTCCTATTAATATTTAAATTACACAACATAATAAATTCAATATTACAATTACATAAATATCCGAAATTAGCTTCGAAATTAAGTTACCACGCAATTAAATAAAACTAATATGTCTTCAGATTTACTACGCGATCGCGATCGAAAATACATATATTAGTTTAATTTAAATGAATCGCGAAAATCATAGATCTCATTGCATCACATTCCTAGAATAAACACATTGTCTCCTACTAGAAAGCTACATTAGGTTAAAGCCTTAAACACTTCATGTAAATCTATTTACAGTGCAAATTACCACCTTAGGTAAAATTTACTGACTAATTAAGAAAATATTTAAATCTCCTAACTTACACGCACAATATTTCTTGTATATATTATTTTAATAAATTTGTAGATTGTTTGATTCATATAAGCTCAGTGAAAATAAGACCAACACATAAGTAATGCTACTTTCAGTTTTTTTTTTCATCACATATCTCTTTAATCCATATTTTTTCTCTCTGTTGTACTAGAAATAAATTCTTTATTCTTTAATAGTATCAAAACAAAGTAATAATTAATGTCAATGTCAATCCTGACACATGCTTCCTTTGACTTACAATTCAGGCGTGTTCAAGAAAAGGGTGAATAGGCTGTTAGTGAGATAGTACGTTCACCACCTACTACCTTATTGCAACCTTCCCACGAGTGGAATGATAATTAAAAACTATCTGTGCGAAATTTTAAAAAAAGGATGCTAGCTAATAGATATATAGGTACGACGCCGACGCCATGAATTAAAATATAATTCTTATTACTCTTAAACATTATCTATGCAAATAAATAAAATTGGAGTGTCTGTTTATTAATATTATGTCAATATTGAAATAACTGTTTTTAACTACGTAGGTATATGAATACGGTACACAATACATCAAAACAACATATTTACAATTTTTGACTGTCTGTCTCTCTGTTTGTTCCGGCTCATCTCTGAAATGGCTGAAACGATTTTAACGCGACTTTTATTGGCAGGCAATATATAATAAAATTAATTAGGATGTAATAAGGAGTAACTTAGGGTACTTTTTATCAAGATCCGGAATCCCCATCTCAAAGTTATAACGCGAGAGTGGGAGGCAAGGCTCATAGGGAGCTTAAAAATTTTTTCATTGTCTTATTATTTTTCCTAGACAGACGGAGTTGAGGGTAACAGGTTGTATGTTATATTATAATATATATTAAAAGATTCATACTGTCCTCAAGTAATACAAAAATATAATTTATAAATACTTTACAAACAAAAAGTTTACGGAAACGTAATTATACATTTTCCGTTTTTCATTACCGTTCTTTGCATATTGCTGCTTTCTTAATGTATTTTTCATTGAAATGTTCTTTTCATAAATAAAATCAGTTATCGTTTTCCGCAGTACTTAATGTCTTCAAAATTTAATTTAAAAATACAAACGATATATTTTATGTATAAATAACAACAAAAGTATTTTTATGTTCCCATATCTTTTTATGCTATGATTAATTTAAATTTTTAAAAAATGAATATGTAACACATTAACATAACTAAAGTTAAATAAAGTTTTATTCAAATTTATCTGTTTGCGCTTTTAATAGAATGATATTCGAAACACCAAAAATAAATAGTTAAACAAAAGTTTAATTGCTGAACTCGAAAGTGAAATAAAACCCTTCATTAAGAAGAGAGCAAAATAAACAAGCAGTGGAATTCATTCTGAAATTTTCGTCCAGAACTGTTTACGACGTTTTCATCTTAAAGGATTAATTTTAATTATAGCGGTTTTTGACAACGACTTCGTCTAGGCGATCTTCGTTTAAAAATAACCAATAAATTTTACAGTTTCAATACAGTTACTTGGATATAAATAGGCCAAATAAATAAAAACCATAATGAGAGCTTAGATTTTCGCAAGACATTTAAATGAAACTAAAATATTTCGGATTTACTACGCGATTCTTTATTAATTTAAAACTACATAATCCCGACGTTTCGGTTACTTTACAGTAGCCGTGATCAGGGGCAGACGAGATGTGAAAGTATTTAAATTTTAAATTTGATCATGAATTAAAAAAACTAATTAAAGTTTTTTTAATCATTACAAAACTCCTGTTACCGTTTGTGATGTGGTTAATACACATATTTATTAATTAGGTAATATGTAATTTACAATTTATTTTGACAGTCTTTTTAATCAATTTTATCTTTAAAAATACTCTTTCGCCTCAAGTCGTTTTCCACTATATGAAATAACCTTAAATCCCTCTATTTCTATTAATATGTTAACAAAATTGCATTACTGTAATTTGAATAATGAACGGCTAAAAATAAAAATAATAACAAAGAAACGGCAAATATAAACATAATTTTAATTTTTGTTATGTCCATTAATATGGTAAAATGTTGTCTAAATAATAATCGTTCAGTTTGCAGACAAAAAAAAACCTTAGAAAATATTATTTAATCCCTTAATTTGACATTGAAAGTAAAACACAACTGAGGTATTCTAATGGATCTGTCTCAAGCTTATATGACAGCTTAATTCACTTCAAAACTTCTAAGCAGAAAATCGTATCCATTCTGAACAAAGCACAACAAAGACAAGCAAAGTGGACAGATCAACTTCAACCAAAAAGCTTTCTTAAAACTTAATGACCCTCTTTGTTTCCAGCAATGCACTTCCCTTGATAAATATTTCAATAGAGTACCAGTGTTTTAAATAAATTTAGGAGATTGTACTTATATCAAGATAATTTATAATGGATGTTGTTTTAATTATACTATTAAAATAATTGTACTAGAAGTCTTAATCAGTCAGTCAGATTCGTATAATATTATAAAAATAATTATGCTTTATTTGTTAAAAGGTGGTAAACTAAACTTGTCATACATAGCTAGTATGAATATATTGTATTATAATTATTAATTTCATACCAATATTTTTACATAGATTTTCATGGAATTAAAAACATTAGCAACATCAATATTCAATAAATTGTTTAATGAACGCTAATACACATATTTTTATACAATAGTTACTTAAATACCTACAACGTAATTATACAATAAAGTAATTTAGTAATTCGGCAGTGAGAACTCTTCTAAAATAATCAAAATAAACCACCCTTGTGGAAAATAAAGCAAACACAATAAGATCGCGATCTCTAAAAGTTTTAGTAGATTGTTCATAAAACCCGCATACTTTGACGAAAATTACTTCCAGCGTTTCTGAAGTATTTGAATTTATACAATCTAATAGTGCCCCATAATGTTCCATATACTTTTAATTTGTTTATTCATTTCTGTGTGAATATAAAAAACGAACACGTTATATAATCATACCAATAAAAATAAAAGCACATCCAAAAATATATAACAATTTTAAAATAACAAAAACGGTTAATAAAAAATTTCATTTCGTTTTTGCAGTCAAAAGTAAATAAATATGTATTGATTATGTTAAGGAATATTAATATAATATAATTAATATTTCCCTTTTTGCTCCATTCAAAAGATATATTTGGTGTTGCATTTTTCAGAGAAGTCAATGTTATTTTTCGATGTACGCGAGACCTTAGTATAAACATAAGTTTGTGGGGTCGCCATTCTAATTTCAAAACCGCTACGTGGAAAAATATAATCTTCTTATTAGTTTTTAACGTATATTTCTTAGCTTTATCTTTAAAATTTTACAATAAGATGAAAGGGCACCACTCCTGTAGACGGTTTTTAATCAAAAAATATACATTACAAATATGTTCAATTTTGAAAAATTTATCTTGACTTCGCAATGTTCGAAGTTAACGAAAACTTGAGTGGGTTCTTTTATGGGTAAGAAATAAGAGTATTATAAAGACGAATGTTATTGATCTATAATTTAATAATTCGTTTATTTCCATATTATAATTCATTTATTATCAACGCAATCCGACCTATAAATGGATGAGATCTTATATTCTGAATGATTTAAACCTTCCTATTATTAGACAAGACCAGCGCTAGCGTCCTTTGACCTTCCAGCACTTTAACTCAGTAAAAAATTGCTGACGTCCAGCTATCCCACGTGCAATTTATTTTCTCAGTAATTTATTAGCTCTGTTCTGTAAAAATGTGAATCTGCAAGTCCGTTGTAATCTTTCGTCCTAGAAAAACATATTTATTAATTCTATGAGGTGTTGTTAAAATAGTGAAAGGTATGTCAAAAAAGGATTATATTAAAAGAATAATAAAGACAACGTTTCGTGACATGAATTTAATGTACTATCAGGAATTCAATAAAATGAGAGTGGAAAAACAGATTCGACATAATGTGTGATACGAAGAAAATATTTTGATAAGGGTCGTCATTTATGTATTACCTTTTATCCTGCTTATATTATAGGCATTTTTCTATTTTATGAAAAATTTTATAGCTTAATTACACTAAAATTTTTCGTGTATAATCCAATACAATAATTATCCAAAATCAGCTATAAATAAACATCAGATATCATTTAAAAAATAGTTTGTTACTAGAAAGTTATGGGGTTACCACCGTGCATTTTAAACGTTAAATTTAACTTGCTACTTATTATTTTCTAAGAAAACTGCCACGAAAAGGTTTTTTTGAAACGATCTGAAAGTGTGCATATCAACCAACATAAATTTTATTAACTTATTTGAAAAAGCATATACCTATTTATGTATTTTTTGTAGTGAAAGGTATCAATAAAAAAATATCATAGTTTTGGCAAGGTTATCATAAGAAGAAAAATTTTATATTTGAACTCGCTTTCGTCTTAAAACTCACCTTTCCAAACTTCTGGAGATCCGATCGCCAGTAAATTATACTTGTATTTTTTTTATAATCTCTATTTTTCCAATGATTTCATCCTGTTTTATTTTTTCCGCTTTTTACAATTTTAAAAGCTGCTGACATAGATCAAAATCTTTAAACCTGACATCGCTTTTATAACGCGTCTGTTAAGCGTGAATCTGATCTAATGAACTGTAGTCGTTGTCTCCGTAGGCCTGAGTGCGTGTCTGTCCTAGGCATCGAGTTTCTTATCCGAAAGCCAGTTTCTTGTTGGTGGTTCTGTCCTATATTTGATAAATTAATAAAAAAGTCTTTAAACAAAAATATGTAAGCTATTTTTGACGTATTAATTACTCTAATAAGCTCTCCACACGTTCCAGAAAAAATACTCAAATGAACAATAATACGTATGATTTGTTTATTATGTCTTAAAATAAAGTTTGCTTTTTAATGCATTAAAGTAGATAGTTATTCATCAGTTGTAAATTTTTATATGTAAAAAAAAATATACGATCATAAAATGTTCATATATTAATGAAACCAGTACATCTACGGACCAATATTTTTAAATTTAAAAAACACGTATGTCATATTAAATTAATAACGTAAGTAAAATTGTTAAGACTAATATTTATCTGTTTATAGTTTAGAATAATCATTAGTGAAAGTCTTTCTTGTTTACTTTCCTGATTTTGTAACTTCACGAACAAAAACATAAAGCGACTGTTAATGGAGTATATATGATCCGAAACAAATAATTTGGGAATATTGTTTTCTTTATAATCTATTTCTTTGATGTCACTGTCAAAGGACGCAAGTTACATAGATCTTTAACCTCTCAAATTTCCCAACATGAAAAATTCTAAAATTCTCAAGCGTCTGTTGGAGCAAATACGTCCGCTACATTCAGGTTTCTTTGAGCTTGATATTACACACCCAAAATATGATATGTGGCATGAATATGTAAAATGACACGAATATCTTCATATATTTACATATTATAGTCATAACTAAAACATAAAATAATATTATATAGAAATATTAACGTTATTATAGTTCATTACATGTAACAGTAATATTTATTGTAAAGCTATCGTCATTTACATAATATGATACAAGATTAATTTAAAAAAAAATTGCTGCACATTAAAATCGCTTAGAGACAACGTCGCCTTAACAATGTTGAATAATCGATCTCATAATAAAAATATAGAAACAGTCGTTTCTATTTTAAATTCTTTTCGTTTTGGATTCATTTCCAGTTTAGATTTACTGAAATGATAAATTTTATCATTATTTATAAATTAAAATCCCGACAGCAAGAAGAAAAGTGAAAAGATAAAAACAAGATTTAATAGAGTTATCAATTACAGATACAAAACGAAAGCAAAAAAAATATATATAACATTGAGAGCTGCATCATTTGTCTCTCTCCTTTTAGATCATGCGTTAAAAAGGTTTGATTTTTAATTAATGTATTTCAATTATTTTTATACCAACAGGTTTTTTGTACATAAAATTAATGTTAATTTTAATTACATTTATTTTAAATTTTATACTCTATGAACCACTCCGTGTAATGCTGTAACAAATATTTATGTCAATAATTAACAGCATTCGACTTTTTCTAATGTATTAAATTCTTGAAAATGACTTTCGTTTCTTTTTATTCTTATCAATGGATAGTGTATGTACATTTTAATACTCAAACTTGTGTATGTAATAATACTAACACACTTAATTAGTTTTTGGCAAATTTTCAATTTATTTCGTAAAATATCTTGACATATACAGTAAATCTATTACCACTTATATCTAAATAGATGATCAGTTCACATTAATATTTTGCTTCCCTTATTGACTCTGATTATACAAAATTGAAAAGGGTTTTCGATTTCGCAACGTCACAATATACAAACTAAAGTTAATATGGACGAATATTTTTTTTTTCGTATTTCTTTCGATCTCACATAAAATGAACATTATTCTTATATAAATATGAACAGTGAAAAAATGCTCTTGTTATTTACGTTAAAGTTATAATAAAACCATGGGCATAGAATTATGAAAGATTGAAGATATTTCCCGCTTCTGTTTGAAGAGACAAACATGAGAAAAATGTAATATAAACACTTTCACACTGTAAAATGTTCCAATTTTAAAAAGCCTTCTTCTCATGAACTACTCTTAAAGTTTTCTAGGAAAGAGCATTATAATAATTACGTTCTCCTAAATATCGTCCTTATACATCATATCGGAATAATAAAATATCATTTCTTTCAACAGCGTGCAAACGTAGCTTAAATTTTGTGAAAAAAATATATTTTGAGTGACAATAACACTAACTTCTAAAACCGGCCAATATTTAAAAAGTATTTTTTTTCCAATAACTATAATATATTTCCCATTAACAAAGTAACGAAGTTATTCATGACAATACAATTAAAATATGAAACAAAAAAAAATAATAGGTTGCAACCCAATTGACTCTTGTCAAACAGAGTTGTTGAATTTTGTTTTTAATAAATTGAACATCCATACATATATTATTTTACATTTTTTTTTTGTTTTAAATAGCATACAGAAGTAAAATTTTAATTAATAAATTCGACGATAATTGTTTGATTAATTGATAATTATTTTCTAAGATAAATGAATGATTAACCCAAAAATTTTGTAGAAGCATTAAATTTATATTAAAAAAGAAAAATTTGGTAAACAGTGTTTACCTTAGCCAAACTATACAGTACATGATACCCACAGCTTGCGTCTAGGCCCACTAGAAAAAAGTATAAGTTTCTTGTGGGAAATCCATTTGAGTGACAGATAGAACGGAAATTTGTCTAATAAACTCGAGTTCAGTTTATAAAACAAAGTGATATAACATTTCTAGGTACTCAAGGATATTGTATTAACTTTCATTTTATTAATGAAAATTATAATTCAAATTTTAGGAGAGTAAGGAAATTAAGATCTAGTCGATATTAAATCGTTTTTTATCCATTTATTAAAAACATTTAAAATAGCTTATTATTTTACAAAAAATTTTGAGTTTCCTACTTATACCTTTAAAGCCGGCAGAATTAAAATTACTAATTAATTTTCCGCTGGTTAATCTCCTACAGGTCGAGACAATTTATCTTTGAAATGAGATAAAGTATGAGGAACGAGATTAAAATTAGAACGAGATATTAAAATAATACAGACTCATATTTTTGGTTACTTTATTTACCTCAAAATATATTTAATATATTTCGTTTTATCCGGATATATTATGGTTAGACTATCTGTTTACAATTAAAAGTTATTGAATAACTGACATCCTAGTGAATAGCCGTGATCAATTTTGTTTTAGATATTAATATTTAGCTTAAAGTAGATGGCAGAAGTGCAAAGAAGAAAGCTAGTTTTTACAAATATGTTTGGTTTTACATTTGATTGAATAAAATACATCTTTATATTTGAAATTGAATTATATTATAAGAAATATAATTAGTCCTATTAACTATTCTTCTTAGTGTATTCTCTATATTTTCGTTCTTACACTTCTTTTATTTACTTATAGGAAGTAACAATATAGCCTTTATATAATTAGAGTATTCCAGTAGAAGTATAAAGTTCACCCTTCCTTTAAGGTATCCAAAAATACAGGAGCAGACAAACTATTAAAAATCTGTATTTTGCGTATAAAAAAGAGCAAGCTTATTCTGGATAATAAAAAGGGGATGAAGGAAAAAGCGTACATTTCAAAGGATATCCGTTCGTATTTTAGGAGAATCACCTAAGAGGCAGGTTATATTCCAGGCTGATACTCAAATGCCTGCCCGACCAAATAGATTTATTTTTATCATATTTTGATCACCAATAAGTCTTCTTGCACTTATCTAATAAACCATGTTCTCATTCAAACAAAGTCCAAAGCCGTGATGATAAATTTGGAAGCAACTGCCCAAATGTGACAACAGTACTTCACACCCGATCTGATCAGTGATTTAAAGAGATTAAAATGTTCCTCCGTTGTAAAGTTTCTTCCTTCCTTATAGCTGCCATAGATCTTTGGACGGATCATTGTACTTAATGATCCGAAAAAAAAAGAACTTTTGAGGACATCACATGCTGAAAAGTCTAGAACAAGCTTTTGTCTTATGTAAATGCTAAATTAAATAAATTCCAAAAATACATTTTTTGTGGTACAAAAGCTACCAATTATTATTTTTTACAAACAATTAATTATGTGACTAGATTTTACCAAGAGCTCTGATCCTGAATGTAAAAAAAAATCTATTTCTTTTGAACTATGAAAACCTCATTAGAACGAATAATTAATATACCTAATAATTGAAGTAAAATAGTATCCAGGGTTATCAATATCAACCGTTTGATTCAACTAAATTCACACTCGAACAGTCAAAAGCCAATCGAATTCATCAATCGTTCCCATTATCGATAAAACGTTCGTGATATTTGAACATGCCGTTGTAAAGTCAAGTTACTTTGGACTGCTATATATTAAAGTTGGACTTTTGGCTTAAGTGAGTATTAAAATTTTATTTTCATTATATTTTAGGTAAGCTTACAGTCTTGTATAACTCTTAAACTATTGATGACAAATAAATAATCGACAGACACATTTATCTCGTCTGCCCTTAATCATGGTTGTTGTAACGGGACTGAAAAATCGGGATCATGTACCTATATAATATGTAAAATAATAAAAAAGCGAGGAGTAACCAAAAAAATAACTCATTTCATTTAATACCACACACGTTTTGACGATTGAAAGAGGATTAAAGAATTGATCTAGATTAAAGAATTGGGTCCTACAAACTGGTTGGGAATTTTTTTTCATAAAAATTGTACACTACTTTTTATTAGATAGTTGATAAATTTTAAAAAATGCATAAAATAGTCAGCTTGAAATACAAAACTAAGTTTGATTATAATAAAATATTGTAACTTCTTAAAAAAACTTTGAATATAAACGTAATCCAATTTTAACATTAAATCAACAAAGATATAGCTTTTGAAAATAGAAGTAATTTTACTTTTGTAAAATATAAAGTATAATATTTAATCTTCTTAAAAATCCTAAAATATTATTTTTTACACATATTTTTATGAAATTTTACAATATAAATCATCTAAATAATAATTATCCATATAAACGAAACATTCGCAAAGACATAAGTAACTGAAGAGGTATAATAATAACTCGTAAAAAACTGTGGCAGTATAATTTCAACTTTTTTCTGTGTATTTGCTCTAACTGTGTTAAAATCTGTAAACTATTAGTCCATGAAACACGAGACTCTCAAAATAACCGAAATAAACAAAACATGCAGTTTCTTCACTAGTAAGTCGACAAAGCTTTCCAACTAGGTGAAGTCACCATAACTTGCTTTAGACAGCTAGCCATATGTATAAAAGGAAAGGAAAGTAACTTAGATTTAAGCCTTGACTTGCGTCTAACTCTTGAAGTCTCTTGTTTTTATGTCATAAAAATATTTCTTTATCCAATCTACATTTTTTAATAATATTTATGAGAAAGGAAATTAAACAAAAATAACTCTTATGTTAAGGTCAGTAAACTTTAAATTTTGAAGAAAGCATTAAAACTAGATAAGGTCTTGTAAAAGCTAAGGATATGGGTGTTAGGTTTTAATAAATTTTATATTCGTAAACTTATTCTCCAGACTAAAAGTATTGATATAAATCAAAAATATAAATGAAACTTACTCACATGAGAAGTTGGCAAGTTATTTTTATTCAGTTCTTTACGATGCAACTTTTATAGAACATTTGGCATTCGAAACTATGGGTAGGAAAAATTTACATTCAATAAAAATTTTACTATTTGATAATATTACATTATTTATTATATTATATCCAATTGAAACAATTTTGATGGCATTGATAGACTGTAAGTCAATATATATAAATATAAATATAA
>DVQP01000827.1:0-19127 GCA_018231745.1 Danaus eresimus | reverse complement strand
ATTTTCGCGAGTCATTTAAATAAAACTAATATATTTTCGTATTTACTACGCGATGTTTTATTACTTTAAAACTTCATAGTCCCGACTGTCTAGATAATAGTGTCTGGCACTCACATCTCGTCTGCCCGTGACTACGGTTGCTGTAAAGTAACCGAAACGACGGTAAATCCGAAAATATATTACTTTTATTAGATCTCATTATTATCAATGTTTGAGAGGAGGAGATCATAATGAAAATTGTTTTTTTTTTCCGAACATATTCTGCTAACCCTACCTCAAATCTCTGTGCACGTTATGGCAAATAGCTGGAGTATAAAAAAAATTACATTAATAAATTTGGATAGAAATTTACTAGGTTATTAACCCATTTGTCGGATTTAGAGTGTTTACTTAAAACACACAACCGATTCCATTTATTAGATAGTCACATATCCTTCAACTATAATTTTGCGGTCAAAAGCGGTGCATTGACACCGAGGCAGAGACTAGCAAAGCATATCGGTGTCTTCGCAAAAATAAAAATCACTGTCATATTGAGTTAATTATAAGTCAAAATATTTAACTAAGAATTTTAATGAGTTATATGATAAAAAGAAGCTATTTTATGTGTCTATTTGTGCGCACACCACCAGTGGTCACAACGTCCTAAAACATATACGTCAAATAAGATGAAGTGAATGAGTCCTACAGTCTTCAATTCTGATCTGAATGATCGAATGCTGTTTCTTCAGTGCCGTCTGATCGTGTCTCAAATGAGCGACACGTGTTGCGAGTCGTTCAATGACCTTCTCATACCATACGCGGCTGTGGTGTTCGCTTGTCTGTACGGCATCCCGGAGGCGGTGGAGACATTGATGTTGTCGCTTCTCACAGCTCTGGTATCCGTAGCGCACATCTACTATGGAACATGTGTGGTGAGTTACTTTATCACATGTAATACTTAATAAAGAACAATCAGATCCTTGTAGTTCCCAGGTTTTGTTTCTCCAATAAAAATAATCGATATTAATTCTTTTTTTTTTTTTGGCTCTTAGTTTATAAGGAGTCAAATTATACAATATATGACTTTGAATAATAATAATGAATATTCCGCTGTTTTAAACTATTTCACCAATAAGAATGTAAAAAAATTGAATAGTAAAAAAAAATATTATTTTGATCCTTTCATTTTTACACAAGTATATGTTTAAAGTAATAGTTTATATATATAAAGTATCAATAAAACTATGAAAGTCTGCAAAAAAAAATATTTATATACAATTAATCATAATGTCGTATTTGTTATGAAAATGTACGGTTCTATGGATTTTGAATAAAAAGTGAAAACAGAGAAAAAATAATCAAAGAGAGGGAGAAATCAGTGTACGATTAAAACTTTTATATTTGGTAAACACACAATTAGCTCCTGTATGGGTCACATTACTACAACGCGTGGCTCCGTCATTGTGACAACATTATAATGTGTAATGAATTTAAATATTCCTTTTAATTTTCAGGTACAAGAAATGTGCGAACATTTTAAAATCTCCTGCTTTAAAATTAAGTCGAAATCAAATTAGGTTTTATATATATTATGCAAAGAACCTGGTCATAGTTTTTTTTTTGTTTTGTAATGTATGATCTGAGTTTATGTCGATTTGAAATTGTTTTTGGTAATGGTTTAGCTTATGATAGGTCAACTTTAAAGGCCATTGCCATAGGGGCTTTTTAATATTATATATACTAAATATATATTCAATACAGGCATATCCTGAATGTATTTATATATATTTCGATCTTTTGCTGTATTGTTATTAAAAATTTTGGGAACATTCATAAATCGAGTTTATGGATTTTGTTTCAGAAATATTTTTTGTATATTATGTACTATTATATTGATAATTGATGTGTCATAGTTTACAAAAAAAACTTCTTTAACAAGTAAATTTTATATCTATCCTATTAAGATAATATGGGTAATGTGTTATAATATTTTTAACGGCTTTTACATATTTTTATTATTTTTTTTTTATTAAGAATACGCGTCAAGTAGATTAATTTGCGTAAAATATTTAAAAATAATATTCCACCTAAAATTGTTACTATAGTTAATGGCAAGGTTATTTTTACATTAAATTGTAACAACGGTGAATGCATATCATAACTAATAACTAATAATGGTTACCTTAAATTTGGGTTTATTAATAAAAAAACTTGTATGTTTTTGAACGAAATTAGTAAAATATAACGGAAGTCTCGTAGATTAGATAAAATTTAAAATGACAACATTTTAGAGCTGTCATTTGAACGTGTTGATCAGAATGGCCGTTTAAACTTTAAGGCCAATTTTGTTTCATTCTTTAAAATACCTTTAATATCGTGTAAATGTCTTCGTGTAATTAAATCTGTAGAGGAAGATTTATTTCTGTGTCGTCCGCAGCTGATTGGCTGGACGTTGGCGGATTCATCGTAAACAAACACGACAGATTACGTGAATTTTCAGTGTTGTGACCTTTTACTTGAAATTGTATAACTTAACGTACTCAAATACGTTCTTTACTTTCCATTTCAAGGCTACTATACCAAAAATTCATTATGTAAAGTATTAATGTCATTATTTGAATAAACACTGCTCGATTCGACTCAAGAACACAACGTAATTGGAACCTTATTTACATTACGTTATATACTAAAATAATGCATTTATATATTTTAAAACAAAAATCAATTTATATTATATCAAGTAATGAAACCCATTCCATTTATACAAGTCAATTCAAAGTAGTTAATATCACTAACATTAGTGTATTTTGATGTCTAAATATTGTGTACCTATTGAAGTCCTTAAAAAAAATCTTCGAAAATATAATTGTTCTATAAGGTGTGGTAAGAGATGGTAACATGTTGTATGTATTATCTCGAAAGTAAATTGAAAATAAAATGAAAGCTGACTGCCCATCTGAATGGTGTCAATAATTTTTTTTTTGGGTTATAAAATTGCCATTACTTAATGTATAGCAATGCATAATATATGCAAACTGAGTTTAATTTAAAATTATTTAAACTATTGTATGTTGTGTAGAGGACAACACAACCTTTTTAGTCCATTACCAAAAAAAAATTAATGTATAATGTTTTTACATAGTATTTAGTTATTTTTTACTCACAGTGTTTTTAACACTTTAAAACATTTATTGTTTTTTTTTCCTCCAAAATTGCCAAAAACTTCAAATAGTCTTTTATATCTTAAATTGTATAATGAAGGAAATACATCAAAATGAGCTATTATAAGATAATTTAATTGATGTAATTTAAACTAAAGTGTATGTTCCTATTTTGCTGTTTCTTTAATTATTTTTTTTTATATATTTACAACTACTGTATTCATTTACTATAAAAAGATCTGATATAAACGATAGATATTGTCAATAATTCATCTATATAACTTTTTTTGTTTATTTCATCTGAGACACTTGGATTTTTGTGGTAACTAACAATGGTTTTTGTAGATTAATTTACGATAACATTTAAAATATGTTGTGCTCAAATGTTATTTGTACCTGTTTATTTTTTAAGTGTATATTTCATGCTTAACAGTCAACCATAAATTATGCTATTATTCTACTCATAATAAAGAATTATATGTATGTGTCGTCTTTAATTTCCCTTATATAATAACAATGTTTGTCTCTAAGAAACAAATGGTGAAATTAGATTTAATTTAAAGAATGCTGAATCAAAAACTTGAGATGCTTTATTAAATATAACATATACAGAGTACATATTCTGTTTACTAACAAAGTGAGCTTACTGTTTCATTAATTTCATCTCCCAATGACAAAAGCTTTCGCCACATATCAGGAGTCAAACTTATACCTTTTTTACCCGGCAGTAGTTCACCATTCTTTTCATAAAATTCTCTTATATCTATAAAGACTCTTCCTTTAAATTCGCGAACTTTTACCAGTTTCTTTCCTTCTAGCACCCATGTTGGTTCTTTATCATCTGTTCTAGAACCCATTTTGGCTTTTTTTTCAGGCGGTGGATTCCTCTGACAAAAATTTAAAAAAATTATAACCACATAGTCAAATTAGATTGTATACCGGCACAAAATTCACAAACGACATATTGTTAAAATATTAAGCCTAATCCCGTTATTTCAAGGTTTTACTCAATATGGTTAAATTTTTTGTAAAAATTACAAATACTCCCTATTTCAATTAAAAAGTTACTTACATCTACAGGACCACCATCACTATCGCTGCTGGAACTTTCTGCCTTTTTCTTATTTTTGGGCATTATTAATATGTATTTATAGTACAAAAGATATCAAAAGCTTTTTTCGTATCTGATTGTTTCTAATTTGTTTAATCTAAACAATTAACAAGAAACGTGTCTGGGAACGAATTAGAATAATATCACACTTGCCGCCAACTTCACTTGGCAAATGTCTTGGCACACTTCGTTCTGAAATTAGCAACCCTTCAGGATGTACCTATTGCCTCAGTTTTGATTCCCTCCGATATTACGAATAATATATAAGAAGAAGTATAACATGATTATTAATATTGCATCATGAATATAAGATCTTTCAAGTTAAATTGTTTAATACTTTTGTAGGCAAATAAAATTTAATGTCAAAACAATGATAATAAATAAAGTTGTAAAATATATAATAAGAATGATTGCCTATCATACAATTTTTTTTTTAATCATTTCAAACATAAAAATTCATATATTTCTCTGAGCGTCAAAATAATCATAATTAATAAATATAAAAGCACTTTAAAAATAAAATGTCTACAATTTCAGAAAAACTTTTTATTTTTACATTTATTTTAATGTGTATAAATAAGCACACTACAATTCATTTTAATCTTCAAGTAGAAGGCAGGTTGTAGAATGGAAACCAAATTATATATGTGAATGTTTGTTTTTTTTTGTCTTTACTCACTGTGTAGGTATTTTGCATTTTCCTGTTGATGTTTGCTAATGTCAAATCAATTCGTCCCATTTCTGTTGTCAGTCCTGTTTCAATATTTTAATAGTCTCGTTAGTTTAGTTAATTCATGTAAATTCAAGCGTATTATAAAAATATATTGTCTTGAGCACAATTATAAAATGGGAAGTAAAGATTAGTGATACATTGCGTTAGAGGTTTGAAAGTTGTAATGTGATGCAAGAAAATATTTTATTGGAAAGTGTTATGGAACATAACAGTCATGAAATACTTTTGTATAATTATTTTTATCGTTATTGGGGAATGTCAGTCATTGGTTATCAATAAAACCGATCCTATTTCTGTACCAAAACTTAATTCAACCACAAAACAGAAAGTATGGAATATCAAACTAGATATTTATTTTACAAAACCTCTTCCTACAATTCTTAAAAAAGCACCTAACAGTGATGTTCGACTTAAATGTGAAGCTATGATGAATTTTACCAAAGTAGAAAAGTATACTAAAAATGAAGAAGGTATAGAGACATCTTTGAAAGAATTTCCTCCAGATTACATACAGCAAACCTTAATGAAAAATGTTAAAGTGTATTGGTTAAAAGATAATAGTATTCTATTAAATTCTACCAAAATAAGGGTTACAACAAAAGAAGATAGAAGTAATGGTACTATTGGTGCATTTCTTAAAATAAAAGACATAAGTAAATCGGATGTAGGAAATTATACTTGTGTAATTAAACAAAATTATGAGAAAAAGATGACAACAAGACTTATAATAGATGATTCAAATAAGGTTAATGACTTGGAAATGTCTTACACATCTATGTTCCCTGAAGCTGATAATGAAATGTTTATGAATATTAAAACAACTCCCAACCTTATATCTGAAGGTATGACAGTACTAAAAACTAACAGTGATGCCCGCCATAATGAGACAGTTAACCAAAAGTTAGAACCAATATGTCAGGAATATATAGGCCAAGTTTGCAGTTCGCATCTTAAGGGTCATTTTGTATACATTCCATATGACACATCTCAGGCGGCCCTGGAAGACAAACTCATGAAAGCTTTCCAAGTTACCAAGTATTCAAATGACATTAGCTCTCATTGTGAACAATATGCCTTGCCGAGTCTCTGCTATTCAACATTTCCTATATGCAGAAATCCACATGCAACAAATGAATACTTTTTTAAACAAGCAAAAGAAATATTAGATACATATTCCGGAATTAATGATGTTGATGAAAGGCAAATCCCAAAGACAATATTTGAAAACTTGCACCAAGGACTACAGTTACAATTAAAACTGAACAAAAATATCACATTGGATTTATTGAATTTTCGCTACAACTCCACAGTATTAAGGCGTGTTTGCAAACAGGATTGTGAAATTTTGGAAAATGAACTTTGTCAGACAGAATACGCTATTGCTAAGCGACATCCACATATTGGTCAGCAATTGACTTTAGAGGAATGCCAAGATTTACCAGAAGATGATATGGATTGTCTCAAGATTGGTATAGGCACATTAATAGTTTCAGATGATGAATGCTATTGGGAGGACGGAAGTGGTTATCTTGGTAGAGTTAATATGGCAAGCAATGGAAGACCTTGTATTGAATGGTCAAAACAGTTATATTTAAAAGTCTCTGATTATCCCGAGCTTGCAGGACGACACAGCTATTGTAGGAATCCTGGTGGAGTAAAGTCTCAACCCTGGTGCTTTGTTGATCATGATGGCAAAACTGATCAACTCTGTGATATTCCCAAATGTGCTCACAAAATCTGGATATACATTGTTTTGACATTCTTAATACTAACCTTTTTGATAGCTTGTTTTCTGACCTGTCTCTTCTTTAAACATATAAAAAAAGGAAACGCTGCTACAATTCGTGACATTAATCTTCCTAGTGCTGATAAAAATATTTATGGCAATTCAAGACTCAATTCACCCATAGAAATGAATGAATTATTAACAAATCAAAATAGTGGAAGTCAGCCTCATTTAACCAGCAATACAAGGGGAAATGGTGTTCTTCGTATACCACAATACTCTTTGTCCCAGATAAAATTTTTGGAAGAGCTAGGTGAAGGTGCATTTGGAAAAGTTTACAAAGGAGCACTGAAGAAGAATGGTGAAACTCAATATGTAGCAGTGAAAGCATTAAAAGAGAATGCATCCGCAAAAACTAAGGCTGACTTTAGAAGAGAAATAGATTTGATATCAGAATTGACCCATGACAACATTGTTTGCATTGTGGGTGTTGCTCTCAGGGAGGAGCCACTTTGTATGTTATTTGAATTCATGGCTCGTGGGGACTTACATGAATTTCTAATGGGACGAGCTCCGCCTTCTGGTAAAGGTTTACCTTCCATGAGATTGTTAAACATTGCCCATAACATTGCATCCGGTATGCAATATCTTGCCTCCCACCATTATGTTCACAGAGATTTGGCTGCTAGAAACTGTCTTGTGTCTGATGATTTTGTTGTAAAGATATCCGATTTTGGACTCTCAAGGGACATTTATAGTTCTGATTATTATAGAGTGAGTTAAACAAAAATATATTTTGTAATATAAGAAAAATTTTCTTTAAAAACGATTCTATTTTAGGTACAATCTAAAAGTCTATTACCAGTCAGATGGATGCCACCAGAATCAATTCTCTATGGCAAATTCACTACTGAGAGTGATATCTGGTCTTATGGTGTTGTCCTATGGGAGATTTATAGTTATGGATTGCAACCATATTACGGGTAAATCATGTTCAGAACAGTTTTCAATAAAAAAATAATTAAATAAGTAATAATAAAAAATTATCTTGCCAGATAAGATTTTTTACATTAAGGGTATTTTCAATTAGTTCCTACTTAATTTTAACTAACCAAACTTTAACAAACCATATATTAGGATATGTGATTTTTGGTTCACAAACCTTGTAGATCATATGCTTTGATGTAGTCTAATAGTTGTCTTTTATCCAAGTTGATATGAATTCTCACGAATGTCTAATTATTATCTCCAATTATGATCAGGTACAGTAACCAGGAGGTGATATCGATGGTACGAGGCGGTGAGCTGCTTGCCCCGCCGGCCGCCTGTCCTGCACCACTGTACAGCCTTATGAGGGACTGTTGGAGACACGCGCCACAACGACGACCTGCCTTCGAGGATATTGTTACCAGGTGACATACATGGAACTGTTAGAAAAACATAGAGGTAGCCGTTTTAAGCGTAAGAGGAAAAGAGATAGACATAATGTGGCTTACGTCAATAAAGTTACTGTTTATTTATTGTTATTTTCAAATGCATATATTATAGTGTGTCTAACATAACTCGTATGTCGACTAGTTTAACCAAAGAGATATAGGTGCTTCATCAGATTTCAACGAAATATTTTTGTTTTATTCTAACTGTATTTCTTTTTTCTTTATTCGTTATGTTTAATACTCTATCAGTATAGGCCCGTTTTCTTGATTTATGACGGTTAATGACCTGATACCAATTTACCTAGGTGTTCCCCAAGACTCAGTGTATTTGCTTATTATTTTAGATGCTTAATAAAAATGTTTTTATTATACTTGTAATAAGTAATAACGTGTCAGAAACAACTGGTGTGTAGAAGATAAAACATTTATCTAAAGTGTAGTATAGCTTCGACCCCACAATAATCTTCTTATTTATTGTTCTTACAAAGAATTATCTGGAATAAAACTAATACTTTTCGGATTTTACTACGCGAATTTTATTACTTTAAAAACTACATAGTTTCTACGTTTCGGTTACTTTTCAGCAAATATCGGGTTTATGTAGTTTTTAAAATAGTAAAATTCGCGTAGCAAATGTAAAAAATATATATATTTTGTAATAATGACTAGCGAAAGTCTTAGATCTTATCTGGAATATTATGCGGATGTACCTGTACGACAAATTTGACATTCAAATATAAAAGTATATATTTAAGCTATTAAGTAGACCTCGGTAGTATAGAAATATTTGTTCTAAATTTCAGGATAGGAGATTGGATACAAATGGGCGGTTGTCCTGAAACAGCGCCATCTGAGTCGGGGAGCAGCTGCGGTTATCGACCTACAACCTCCACAAAGGATCTACAGGAAAAAGTTCCACTATTACCACCACACTGCTCTACATCCAATGGCTCTCTAGCTACCAGTAGTTTGAAGAAATTCAGCACAGCTGGCTCCAGTAGGGCCGCTGATGATAATTTTTCTACCTGCAGTGAAGTGCCACCCCTGGCTCCCAAGACAAAAAAATATAGCTCCGGTTCACTCATAGACACAGACAAAATAGGAACCAAGGAGACGGTTGTCAGAATACCAAACAAGAACTGTGGTAATGATATATAGTAGCATTCAAGATATCAGTATAGGATCAAGTAAGTAATAGTAAGTAAATTATTGGCGTCGCTATGTAGAATACTTTAGGCTTTACTCACTCCGCCTCACATTGATTTTTATTTATTTAGAAACTATTTTATTTAAAGACTATGAATTTATTTTAGTTTTAAGTAACATGTATTATTTACTGCAGCTAAAATAAATAATATCTTGTATGGGTCAGTGATTTGCTCAAAATAATTATTGCATAGAAATACATTGACAATGACACATTTATAAAAAAATATATATTCTTAAATAATCGCAGTATGCGATATGCGTAAAAATGAATCCAACAATGCCCGTTTGAAACTTTTACAGTATTATTTTGGTAAAAATAGTGACAATTATTTATTCGTCTTATGTTAATAATTCAGTTCCTTTAATGCAATTTATACAGCAAACACTCTTTATTATTGTAAGTTATAATACTAGGGTTTTGCGATTAAGTAAAAATAATTAATAATTAGAAAAATGAATTGATGTCGAGATATCTAAATAAACAAACTTATGCCAAGTCGCCGACTCTTAAAATAAACGCATTTACATTGCAATTAAAATTTAATACAATCTTCCTAATAAATTTCCCACCTTGCCATGATTCGTTAATAAGACTTCCTTAGCCATTAAATAGCAACCATTTTGTATGATTATTTCGTAACATTATATTTTTATTAAAAGTCCATATCAATGTTGCTCACTTACAAAACTAATTTTATAAACCAGTTTTGATACAGGATAAGTATTGCCATAGAAAATTATGAATTAATTATTATTTAGAAGCGAATATTATGAGTACCCATAAAAGCTTACATTAGTAATGTTCTTTTCCACTGTCTTTACATAAAATTTTTCTATAATAGTATTTGAGGCTTAAATCTAAAATTCGCTTCTAAAGTAATTCAATTTACAATGTTTTCTATGATACTAGTTAAAATTAAATGTAAGTTTTGTATATGGTAAGAAAAATATTGTTTAGATTTGTTACCTTTTGATATCAGGGCACTTGTGCCACATTTTTCTTATAAAATTATATGGTACGTAATTTTCAGTACTTGCCAAAGACTCTTTTTTTATGTGATATGTTTATTTGTTTTTTTTTTTTACCTAGAAGTAAACTGTATTTCTATAATAAATAATTGACAAAAAAAATCTGGTTATAGTTTTAATTTTTACAATATCATCATCTATAGTCTGTATACCGCTAAGTTTTTATTAGATAAAAGAAAACATTCAACATTGAACAGAAAGTAAACTCATCTGTAGGAAAATTTTTATATAAGCATGTTTTTACCATATACATGTCTAAATAATATGTATATAGTATTTCAATCATGATTATCGGCCAGCATCATCAGTTTTTCTTCTTTCTATCAAGTATTCTCCATGAACTCTCATGTGCACCTTCAAATTGTGGTTGCTGGTGAAACCTCGACAACAAACCCGACACACGTACGGCTTTTCACCTAAAAAACATTTTTAGAATTAACAACCAAACATTTTACAATTCACATATTTCGATTTTCTAAAAGGAAATATATTTGTTTCGAAACTACTTGTAACAATTAAGTGTAGTCTATTTTTCTTCATGTGAATTTGTATCATATCAGTGCAAACCGATATTTTTAAAACATTTACGTATATTGCTAAAAAAAAAAGTTAGAAAATGTACACGACACACTAAAATGTTGAAAAATATTAATTTGAAACTATAATACAATGCTGGTTTTACCACTTATCATTTTATGACTATTTTAAAATAATATAACTCTATCAATGACATTATTTAATGTACACACCAGTATGTATCCTTCTGTGTTTTATAAGAACAGATCCCGAGAAGAACTTAGCGTTGCAATATTCACACTGTTTGGTCCGCACCCCGTCGTGTATAAGGTTATGTGTCGCTAGTGAGCTCTTAGACTTGTAAACTTTTGGACATCTCTCGCATTTGTACTTTCCCGCGCTATCGTGACTTTCCATATGGCGTCGTAACTGTTCCAGTGACATTTAATATTATTGTATTTTTTTTTCGTAAATGTTTTTACGGCTCTGGTTACGAATCCTTTTGAGCCAGTATTAATGTATCATTTGAAATGTTACCTATATAATTGATATTACCTAGCCTTGTAACGAATATGCGGCTTTTCGTTGTACTTATATTCGGCCGAATACTGTATACTTTAATAAAATTTGCTTGTTATGTGAAATTTGGAGATTGTAGATGTATTCGATTTATTAAGACAATATTTTTGCTTTTCAGAAAGTAGTTTACTTCTTTTTTGAGTACTTTTTTGAATTGAGTACTTTTTGGATGAATATATAAGAACAAAAGAGATCGAAGCAATTAGGTATCTATAAGTTTTGGCGCTAAAATCCGCCCGAATAATATTGACAAATATATTGGAACGCCGAATATTCGGCATTCTGATCATTGCAAGTTTTAACATACTATTCGTTGCCAACCATATATTATGTTAACGACTCACCAATCTGTGTGTTTTTACAATTTTACCGCACACCGGACATATAGTACCTTTTTCTGTACATTTGTGACCGTCCAACTTTTCCTTATCACAGAAAACACGTGTACATTTCTTGCAATATGCCTTTTGTGGTGTATGTCGTCTTAGTTTGTGAATCTGAAACAAATCTTTGTTCAACCTTATAATAATTTTTGCTATTATAAATCTACACGAAGTTTCTTTGTCTCATTTTTTTTTAATATAACAAATGAATTAATCAATAATGTTTACTTGTAAATTACTGAGATACTTGCAGGTGTAGTCGCACAAGCCGCACCTCACATTTTTATTGTCCATATGAATTGGCATATGCGATTTGATGGCACTTTTATTTTTAAATCTGTAAACGAAATAACACAACATCACGGCTTTTATAAACATAAAAAAATATATTTAACACAGCAATCTACTTTGCGATTGTGGACCAAAGATGACGCGTGGATAAAAAGTGTGAATGTCTCATATGTCGGTACCAATGTTCCATGTTTTTTTAATAATCATACGATAATAAATCCTTAATATATATATATATATATATAAATCAACTATCGTAGTCACAACACCACGTTATATAGCGGATAAAACTAAAAATATCTATGTTAAATAACGGGTCAGACTTTATTGTTTAATACTTACTTTAATTTGACTCAATAAAAAATATATTTAATATAAAATATATTGAATATAAACCAATTTGTAAAATACAAAGGCGGGTACGCATTACGTAGATTGATAATATAATAGGTATTGTATACACAGGAAGAGCGACACGTAACTATGTACATACCATTAGGGTTGGCGAAATATACAAAACTAATGTAATATTTCATTATTATCATAAATTCTTACTATATAAAAATATAGTATCAGAAAAATGTATAAATTAATCAAAATTTGTTATTTATTTTATAAATATAACGATGTTAGTTTATTGTTATAACAACAGCATCGACAGCCCTGACCGGCGATACAGCGAACAAAAAAACAAACTCACAACCACTTACGATGCGAATACATTTCACTGTGACCTATTGACGGTTCGCATTTAAATGATTTTATGAAATTTGAAATTTAAAACGTAAACGCCATCGCTTTGTCCAGTTTTTTTTTTTGTTACACGTAAATGTGATTTGTTATTCAGATGTACTAATGAAATGTTTTACATTTCCCGGGTTCGATTCCCGTCTTCTACTGACAGCATATACTCCGGCTCAACGTTCTTCAAAACAATATAATTAGATGATAATAATCATCATATCATTTTCGATGACACAATCTAGTTATAAATAAAATATTTCTAATATTTATTTTGTTTAAGTTAAAAGTATAAACATATAGACGTAGGAATTATTATTTGATACATTTTTTACAACACGAGCATTGTCTTATTAAGGTAATTTTAAAAGATTTGATCTCACTTCACTTACGTATTATATGTCTGAGGCGTCACGTGATTAGGGAAACACAAAATTATTTATTGAATGAAATGTATATACAGTATAATAAATTTGTTTTTTGTCTGCAGATTGCAGCGTTGAAGAAACAGAATGAAGATATGCAGGAGTTACTGCAAGCTGAGGTGAGTGACAAACTTACACACAGATAGTTTTAAAAATGTCGTTATACCATCTCAGTCACTGAGAAATATATTTTTCTTCATAATAAGACGCTTTGTTATTTTGGGTAATATTAATAATTAGCTTACGAAAATGAACTAGTTAGATATAGGTACGTATATAGAGTCGTATTAAAAGTAGATATATGTATATACACACATATATATGAATATATATATTCTAATACAGTTTTTGAGTAGAAATTTTACATACTTAAATTTTTTTTAAACAATGATCCTTGAATGTTAGACCTCAAATATTTTCATACGTTCTGTTTAATTAAACA
This sequence comes from Danaus eresimus, assembly GCA_018231745.1. Classification (NCBI taxonomy): domain Eukaryota; kingdom Metazoa; phylum Arthropoda; class Insecta; order Lepidoptera; family Nymphalidae; genus Danaus; species Danaus eresimus. The sequence continues at coordinate 5,363 of DVQP01000827.1, read as the reverse complement.
CTACGTGTATGTTAATGTGGGTAGTTCATAATTACCTAAAAATTGCTCAACAGATTCATATGAAAATTTACAAAACCATAGACAGTAGTCGAGAATTTTTGTTTGTCATGTGTATTATGTGAACAAACAAACTTACAACTATAACACAATACCCGTCCAATATTTTTTTACTTATAATATATAATTTGTTATATTGTCCCTCCGTTAGTTATGTTAATACTTCCTTTCGTTTAAATTCAAATTCTTTTTTTTTTAAGTTCAAATCAACGTTTGAATAACTGTATCCGGTGCCTTTTCAAACGATCGATAAAAATTTATTTGACTACCAAAATAAATGTTTGTGATTCTTAATTAAGTTTTTACATGTAAATAAATATATGTATGCAAATTGTTTTTAAATATATCCAAGGAGATAATTGCTATACAAGGACCTACAGATATTAGCTACGTCTCTTTTACGCGTATGCATGAACGAAAATACTGACTTTTTTTATCATTATGTCCTCTGTCTATATCTATGAAATAAGAAAATTATTTTTCTTTATATAAATAATATTGAAATGATTCATCAATATTTGAACCTTAGTAAGTTCTCTAGTAAATATTAATTCAAGTTTATAGCCGAAGTTTTTGAGGAAATAAATTTTCGACTAAATTCGAATTATCACTTACTGTTATTTTTTTAATTTTTGGATTTTTTTTTTCCAAATATTTTATTTAAAACTATAAATCAGTGTAATATAATCCAGTCTGTTGTAGCTCCACTGTTGTAAGTCTACGTCCGAGCGTTACTTGATAAAACTATTGATCGTATTTATAACTGATAAGGGGTATAAAAGAGATTGTTTGACTATTGGAAGCTTTGTTCGCTTCGTGGAGAGGGTGAGTGCTTTCTATCTACACACACACACACACACACACACATATATATATATATATAAAGTATTCGACAGTTTTATATCGTGTCATTGTTCTACGGTCGTTAGATTGTGTTCCAAATTAATTTATACATACTCTTCTATATAACTTATCATAAACATAAGTTGAAATTAAATGGAAGATTCTATAAGTAATATATATTTCATGTAGGTGCACGTTTACAATTTTCAACCAAATTAAGTTCGTCAGTAATGTCATTCTCATTGTTCAATACTTTTATCTAAAATTAGTATTATCTAATATATATCATGTTTTTTTTATTGTCATTCTTCCCCTTTCACCCCAAATACAAAGCTTTATCGTCTACAGCACCTCTATATAAAACCTCTTCGGTTAAAAATGTCTAAAAACTCTTTGAACGTCAGCGTAGAGCGCCTCGTCCTCGTATAATTTAAACGTATTCCATACAATTTGGTTCAAAGCTCAGGGCGGGTTCAATTATTTTATGTTATGTTAATGAAATGCTTTGGAGGTTAATGTAACCTTCCTTTGAAATATATTCACTTATTTTGTAATGAATTTAAAGTATTCCATGCTTATAATGTTAATTATCAACCATTATTTGAGCTGTCTAGTTCGTGTTTGTAAAGATATATGCAAATAAATATGCAATTATATGTTCGTCTGAAAAAAATAACATTTATACATTGAGTTATAATTTGGTAATATCTTGCTGGTCAAAAGTGCATTTAGAAACAGATCATAATTATTACGTAATACGGTAGAATACAGTATACATAGTCAAAATATTACGCCTAACTATATTGAGAAAGAGCGTTTCCTTCTTATTTCTCATCAATATATTTAAAGTGTTTTATTATTTTCATGATCATTTTGCATAATATATTATAATTAGTTAATGAGACGTGTCTGTTTCGTCTGCGGAGACGGTAGGAAATTTAAAGTTAAGGTAATATACACGTTTGACGAGGTAGGTTATATTAAAAAATATATCAACATTATTTTGAGATTTGTATAATCTGTGTCCCTAATTAGCATAACAAAAAAAAACTGTATAATATGAAATTTTTGTATATCAATGGCGTCATTAGTCGAGATGTCAGCGATCGTCCAGGATGTTGTACTGATCTTTGACAGGTGATAGTATCTCTTGCATCTTCGTTGGTCGTGTGATGTGCATCTTCATGAAGGATTTCACACATACACACACAGTTACACACGCATCACACTAGCACGTTTTGCCCTTGTGTGTGTGGAGGCGTGTAATTCTGTAAGCGCAGGCGCCGCCTCAACAGTCAGTTGCGTTGTGGACGTCACAACGGTCGGACGTCTCGATCACTCGCAGCTATGAGGTTTTTAGTTGGTGCCAGTTCAAATAAGGTTATCGGTTTACGATTTTCGGGTAGGATATCCTCAAAAATTTTTGGTAAGTTTCTTTATTTGTCCTGATTGCTTAGTTTATGTTTGATTAGCGGGCCTCGTTTGCACAAGCTGTGTAATGTTTGGTTTTTATTTATTTTTCATTTATTTTCTTGAGTCACGTTGTTTGAACTCATGACATCACTTCGCTTCCTCTGTACCGAGTTAACAAATCGAGAAATGTTACATTTTTTTGAGGCGAAAAAAAAGCTGCTTATAAGCACCTACAGCAAATTTTAACTGTATATTTTTGTGTAAAAACTAGCTACAAAATTAAATCATTATCTTGCATTCGTTATGACAGTAATTCCATCAATATAACGATTACAGTCAAATAATTATCACGCCAATTGCATCTATACGGAAGTTCCTATTCAAAAAATTATAAAAATCTATTGATTACAAATACACTTTATTGCGCTGCCATAGTACGGAAAAAAATAATAAATGAATAGAAAAGAGTAATAATAATTCCGTCACAAATATAGACAATTTCAATATATGTTATGAAAAATTTAATTTTTTTCGTTTTTACGTAAAATTCACACAATGGGAAGAGTCAAAAACAATCGTACGGACAAACGCTTTCAAATATATATTCACGTTGTTACAATCGTGTCAAGGAGATGGTTGGAAGTAAATATTGTATTGTTAATTTTATATTACTTATTTACAATATAACTAGGTGTTCCTCAAGGTTCTCGAACCTTATATATTTATTAGATTAGTAAGTGGTGGCACTTAGAGTTTTTGATGATTTTATATAAAAAAATGATGACACAGATCCCGTAACAATGTTAAACTAATTCTCTTATCACATCAACAAGGTTGTACTTAAAAATAATGTTAAAATTAATGTTGTTTCTTGGTAGGTCCGTCCGTCGTTAGAGTCGTAGTTTTGGTGACATGGTTTAAGTAATATAATAAAAACGTAATAGCTTCCAAGTAACTTGCCATGTAACTAGTTTATGAAGCTACTAGTTTATTTATGAAGTTGTGTGTGTTTTGGCCGTTATTACATTAGATTATGCTAAAACACTAATGCGTTGTTATGTTAGAAAAAACTGAGGTAGTGTTAGACTTTGATACCAACCAGTAATTACTATGTGATATGTTCCAATGGAATCCTCTGCTGGTACATAGCCCTGTTCACCATATTTAATGCACCCCCATAAACCTATAGATACCATTCTTTATGTATTTCGTGATCCATGAAGCACTCAATAAATAGTTTCCGTTGCACGACTCGTTTTACATCTAATTTGCCGCCATTAAAAATATAACATTTAAAAATTTCCTATGCTTATAATGTATGCAGAATCTCTTTACAAATCTATTTTCATATTTATCCATAGTTCGAATCAAGACTCGAGGATAGTGACATTGAGCTAATATAAGAACCTCATTTCAATTTCAATAGCCAGGTAGATATAAAATTATACATCTCAACAGCCTTTGTGCACGCGATACAATTGTCTATAAAAATATATATAATTTACGCCACGCTAGTCTTTATACGGACTCAGAAGATTATATTTTACTTGTCTATATATATTTTTGTAATTTATATCCATCGAGCCAATCATAGCCGTCGGTTAGTATGTTAATATTGTTTGAAATAATGTCGTATTCAAACAAAGCCGCGGTCCAGACTAGTTCAAAACCTTTTTGTTCAAACACTGTATAAAATTATCTGTAATATTGTATCAGATGGAATATAGAATTACACAGCTGATCAAATTGATACGTTTATGGAATTGTAGATCTTATTTTGTGTATAATAGAATTCATTTTTGTGTTCAGCTGTAGTTGCTATGTCGCTTATATGCTGTACCATAATACGATTTATAGCCCTTTGGAAGTGCAGTATATTTTCATACATTGTATTTTTCCAATGTTACACATAAATTCCTCAAATTTGATAATGTAGTAGTTGCTATGGCGATTCATGACAATTAAAATATTTTAATTTAAGAATTTTTTAATATCTTAATTACCAATACCAGCAATTAATGTCATTAAATTAATTCAGACGTTATCAGGACATAAGTAGGGAACACTTTCTGTTATATGACAAAACACTCAGTTTTAATTTTTTTTTATCGTCTTGAGTGTAATTAGACAGAGCAAATAGAGCATAGAGGTTTAACACCTCCACAGATAACGAAACAAACGTGACAGCAAAAAAGGCGGGAAACATACACCGTTACTTCTTTATCGGTGTCTTATCTGTACCATAATTTAAGGTAAAGGTTTTATAAAATTTAAAGCACAAAGGTTTTGTAAATACTTCTGCTTCTCATTTAATAAATTATATATATATAATCTTTTCTGGTAATAACTTTGATATAACAATGTATATAGATTGTTCCGATGAAGCTGATTGCTATTAACCAAACATAGCGATTAAAAAACTATTTGAAACATTACACAATAGAAAGGCATTTGCTTCCTTTTAAATTTTTCTTCTTTGACAGCTAACGCTTAACATATTCTTCTTCCGTAAAACAAAAGACATCCTGAGTTGTTTTTTCATATATGTAATGATTTGTTTTTCTCGTTTATTGTCCGTTACGTAAGTATATTTATGAAACGCAATTTGTATTTTTTGCAAGTTCCGATTTAATTTCTACGAAATGTTTAATATATAGATTAAGTCAGTTACGTGCCAACTCTATTTATTCATATGATGTCGAATAAAATTAAAAGAATTTAAAATGTATAACATTTTAATACATTGTACAGCACTTAAAAAATTAATACTTTAATTTAAATAATGTAAATTTGGCATAATTTAATTCTTGCGCACAAGCAGAATCTGTGACATACGAATTATCCTTTTACCGTTGTTATGATCTGTGAAACAAGACATATGTATAATGTAATGTATTGAATGCTTTTAATACGGACATATTCTTATGAAGCGTAAGAAACATTTAGAACGCTGTCGATTGTTTTTAATCAGGATTATATCATTTAAGTCGTTTTAGAGGGATTTTTTAAGAGACTCCTATGATAAACACATATGTATGTATTTTCTTTAT
>DVQP01000826.1:0-19129 GCA_018231745.1 Danaus eresimus | reverse complement strand
ATCTACCGTGTTCTAACTACAATTTCTATGTCTACCTCGTTTTTAAAGCACCTTCCTCGTTACCGTAACATTATATTACATATATTGTTGGTTCTGTAATTTTCCGAACCTGGTAATCTTAAAGTATTTGGTTAATAAAAAAAAACACACAAAACGTCTTTAAAAATTCACTGCATTCAAAAAGATTATGTTATATTGTTTAGGTTGGGTGTCCACCGCATCATACGAGTCGGTAAAAGGAAGAAATACTTAAAAACTGAGAATAACTTTTTTTTTCTTTACTTCAAGTAAATCCGGTGGAAGCTCAACAAAAACACGAAAAAATCACACATCAAACACAACAAAGAAATTTGAAGGGACGAAGATCTCCTACGATGTATCGGTATCAATTCCTGTTACCTGGTCGATGAGGTCCTCCAGCCTTGCGCGAACGTGCAGTTCTCTCTGTGGAACTGGCGGTGGTGCAGTGTCTGCTGGTGATGAGGGTCGAGACACGGAAGCCGCAGCCGCACTACAAGCTGCCACGGCCGCGCACAAGCGGGACTTCTCCGTTTGCAAACGATTGTGGAGCGTCTACAAAGTCAGTTAGACATAGGGTCAGTCAGCTATCAGGTCAGTAGCGAGGATAGTCAAGTTTGTATAAATATTCTTTCTTATTTTACGTTAAAAACTAAATATTTGTAGATTAATGAATACACCAAATGATATTTAGGTTCGAGAACATATTTGGTTATAAGCTTAACGTGAATTGTAATAAAATATACAATTTACAAAACAAAACAAAATTATATATTAATACACACATTTACACTCATCTTTTGCATATAAGCTATTATTTAGTGAGTTTGTTAAAGTGAGTTAAAAGTTCATAGTAATTCTGGAATCATTATAAATAAGAGATGAGACGCATTATATAATAATAATAATAATGAAAAGCACACTATCTTTCTGGATACTTTGTTAATACTCTTTATCTTTTGCAAGTAAATAAAACAAAACGTACATTAAAAAAACCCTAAGTAATTTCAATAAACGATGATTATTAGTAATTTTATCAAATATTAACTGTAAATCTTAGAGTATAAAATAATTAAGTATTAAAAATGAAAAATTTCCTTAATATAGTTATATTACTTAAGTCATCACATACCCTGGCCTTATCAAGCAAATCTCGTCCGTGAGCCAGTCCATCCACGGGGACGTCTAGTTCAGTGATCGCCGGCTCACATTCATCCAAATTGTTCAGAATACTCTCCAGAGTGTCTTCATACTCCTTGAACTTAGCCAAACCCTCTCTTAGTCGGCGTTCAATCTGCAGAGCTGTCGCTAGTAAGCTCTTGTGGCTGTCATTAACGTTCTTCAGTTGTTTACCGATCGTGTCGCGGATAGATGGTGTCGTGGCCTCATAGCGTTCGATCTGTGCCCGACCTTTTGCTTCGAGATCGTCCAAAGTGGATTGATACTTCTGTACATCGTCCAGTAAAACTGCGTGCTGGGCCAGTTGTTCCTCGGTTTGTTCACGATTTGAGATATACAATGAATTGTGAGCCATAAGTTGAAATGATATTTGCAGTAACCATTTTTCGGTATCTTGCAGAGACTGATGGTAATGATTGTAATCTTTGATGTCAGCCTCCAGATCTGCCTTCTTTGAAGCGCATTTTGACTTTAAGGCATTGCATTTCTTTTCTAAGGCTGCCACGGCCTTTTTAGCGGCTGGATTTTTAGCCCAACCGCTTAATTCTGCTGCTTCAGACTTTAAGCGTTCAAATTCAGGAGACTTGTTGTTAATTTCATCCTCAATATGTTTGTATTTCTCAAGAAGAGTCTTCATCTCTCCCAGTTCACCGCTTGCAGGAGGTACTCTATCCAAGTTCTGCTCAGTGTCGTCGATCCATTGGTTCATTTTATTCTTTGATTCTTCAAAGTCTTCCCATTTGCCGATAGCTGCCTTTAATTGAGCTGTTATCGAATTCAAGTCTATTTTAAGTTGATCCCAACTCTCCTGCAACACTTTAACGTCGTTTCGTAGACCGTCTTGTTCTTCAGGAGGGGTATTGTTGAGAGCTTTCTTGAATGCTTCTTGTAAGACAACCAACAAATGATGACCCTCTGTCATCCTGTTACTGACTAGTTTCACTGTTTCTAACTTGTCTTTTGTCGCGACAACATCACCAACTCCAATGGAATCGTGTACGGTCCCATGAGCAGTCTCTAACCAACGCTGTAATTCTTCCTTAGCTTTGATAAATTCAGTATGATCTGACAAGTTCTTTTCTCCATTCGATACAAGACCCTGTATTTTAGTCAATAAGGCCGTGTATTCAGTTTGTAAATTGACTGTCTTATCCCGAACCCAAGCACAAGCGCTTAGTTCCATTAAGTTTTCACATCTGTCGTTTAATTCTTCTAAAACATGTTTATTTGCAAGGGCTTGAGATAAAAGTTCCTGTTTGAAGAAACAAAGAAGATTAATTAAGAAAAGAAATTTTATTAATACATATGTACGTACATATGTTCTCACACACGAGAAATTGATAAATACTTACACGACACTTTTCAAGATATTCTGGTGTAATTTTATCAACCTTTTGCACAGTGTTTAACTTAGATTCAAAATCTTTAACCCATTTAGTCATCTTTTCTAGAGTCTCCATGAAATCGGACCAAGCCGATAAACATTTTTCTAATAACTTTTTAGTATCCTTGCATATTTGTTGTAAATTCTCCCATTCTATTTTTAATTGTTTGATATCCTGATTGATATTATCTTTACCTTCTATTCCAGTTGTTTCTAGCACAGATTCACTCAACTTAATAGCCTTCTGAAGTAAAGCCTCTCCTTTTGGAAGTGATCCAATGATTTTATTGACACTTTTCAGTTTTTTCTGAACTTCTTCCTTATCTCCGTGTGAATCTGAGCAATGTTGTATTTCTATCTTACAATTACGAATCCAATCGTAGAAACTGTCATACGATTCTTTATATTGGATGTGTGAATTTACATACTCCTCAAGTTTCTGCATGGAGGAAAACATGTAAGTAACATTTTTGAATAAATTAAAAAATAAACAGCATAATAAAAATCATCGCTAATTATTGAAACGAAGTTAGATTTGCTGATTTTGTTTTGTTTGTTTTACCTGATCTTACACAGATTGCCAAAGTAGAAAAAAATTATTACATACAAAAGCAATGTTTAAGATAAGTTCTACATCAAAATAAAATTGTGATTACAATTGCAGATTTTTTTTAAGTTGGTCATAATAGTTTTACCAATATAATAATAATAAAAATATGGTGGAGTAAATATAGAATATTTTTAACACGAACAAATGAATATAATGGTAATAGTGAAATCCTTACGTTGATCATGTCATTGACAGCCTTCTTGATATCGTCGTATCGTTTTAAAGTATCCTCAATTTCTTTAGATTTTAATGAAGCATCCTCCTTAATCTTTTCATTCAGTTTGTTTACAAGGTCTTTGTGTGAATCGATGTCTCTGTTGAATGTTTTGAATTTTTCCAATTTTGCTTTCTTCTCTGATAAATCGTTGAGAAGCGAATCGTCTGATTGCATTTTTTGATCAATATCATCCAACCATTCTACGAGGAGTTTATGGATCTAAAAGGAAAAAAAAAGTTAATTACAAAAATAACAAATTGTAATTATTATTACGATTAATTTTATTTACCTTCGATATATCATCAAACTGCGAAGCTCTCGTCGTCAGTTTGTTTCTCACTTCTTGTAAGTCAGCGATCAATTTATCGAACTCTTGTTTCAAATTGTCCGTATCCTCCTGTATTTTGGCCGCTCCGGCCTGTTCAGTATTCATCATAACTTTTTCTTTCAATTCTAAGAGGTATCTCAATTTGTTTTGACCTTGTTCTAGAGATTGACGTAGAAGTTTAACGGTGTTAAGTTTGTTGTTAACTTCTTGTAAGGTGTTCGGAATTTCTGCACATTGGTTCAACTTCTCTCGAGTTCTGTCTAACCAGTCTTGACATTCTCCGTACAATGCATTATGTTGCTGATGTTCCTATACAAAAAAAATTAATATATGTAATTTATAATTTCAAAACGCAAAAATGTCATTTATGATTTTATAAAGTTACCTGGTAATGCAATTCAAGGCGTTTCATAACCTCCTTAGCGAGTGACAGTATTGCATTGTACTTGGTAGTAAGCTGTGTAATACCATTTGATACCCTAGTATCTGAACACGTTTCTAGCAGGGTTTGTGCACGCATGTTTAACTTATCTAATTCAGCTTGCCAATCAAAAAGTGTTTGTAGGTGACACTGTGTAAAAATCATATGTATTTATTAAGTTATCCAACCATTCAAATTGACTTATTTGATTATTCTTAATCTTTGTAAGCTTTTCCTACCTGGAATTCTTCCAATACCACTTTCTTTTGTTCTAAATTATTTTGCAATTTATTAAAGGATTGTACCAGGTTCTCAGTCTTTGACAACCAATCCAAGGCTTCCTTGTACTGCTCTTCATATTCTGTCCATTTAACAATACCGCCCTCAATCAAAGCTTTTGTATTATGAAGTTGTTCTCTGTAAGAAGTAATTAAAAATACAGTAATTAAACATATATATATAAAGCTGTTGTGGATATTAAAACTTACACGTAGGTATCGTATTCTTCTTGCATTAGAGCCACTTCTTCCTCAATGTCTTCTCTGTCTTCTTCATCAGCTAGACCGCAGGATATCTCCCCCTGTTCCAGCGCTTTTTGCAATTTAGCTTGACCTTCCGGCAATTCACTTTCCAATACTTTTAATTGTGATATTTTACTGCTCAAAGATTCCTTATCACCGGTTGCATCGGAACACTTCCCTAATTTTTCCTTAGCGGCTCTAATCCATTGGACAAAATCTGTTCCAGCATCTATGAATACTTGGTGTTGTTCCACAGTTTCTTTTTGTTTTTCATATAAGTCCTTAGCTTGTTTAGAAAGACTCTCGTATTTACTTGTTATTTCAGACGCAGGTGCTTGTTGCATTAATTCTGAAGCCTTGGAAGTTACAGACTGAATCATGGGTTCAAACGAAACGATATCTTGTACAATATTGTTTGTTTGACGAAGTGTAGCTTTCCTCTCTCCAAGGCTAAGACCTGTTGTGAGTCCTGCATGACGGTCTTGACCTTTTTTAGACTTCGCAACTTTTTGTTCACACACTTCTTGTAATTTCGCTTCCCTATCGGATATCCATTGTTGAAGTTGAGAGTAACTAGAACTATAGTCAGCCCATTGAAGTAACGCTGTCTCTAAGTGGACTTTAGCTGTAGTCATTTTCTTAACAAGTCGATCCCATTCGTTTTGAAGTTCTTTTAATTCTGTATTTATCCTGTCTTTTCCATCGGATCTGGTATTTCTTAACACCTTTTCGCCACTATTAACAGTGGCATGAACAAGGTTCTGGCCTTCCTCACGACGCTTAAGCAGGTCTTCTATTTGTTCCAAACGCTTTTGTAAAGCATCTTTACTGCTATTGTTACCCGCTTCACTGCCACTTCGAGTGATTTCCCAAGCATCATTTATCCATTTCTTTGTCTTTTCATAATTATCGTCGTAATTTTTATGTTGTTCGTAGTTAGTTTCTACTTTTTTAAGGACATCGTTTGCCATGTTTATGAGAACTTGATATCGTGAGTTAAGGTGTCTTAATTGATTATTTACGTAAGTATCTAAATGAGATGATAAAAGGCCAGTAGCTGAAGCGTTGAAATTGTCAATATCAGTTTTTCCCTTGTGCAATTGATCAACGATTTCTTTTACTTCATTTACCTGGCCTCCCTTTTCTTTAGCGGTTCCTAATAAAGCCAGTTTATGATTTTTAATAAGTATTTCCTTTTGTTGTAACCAGTCTGATAGTCTTTCATATTCATCTTTATACTCTCGCCATTGGTTGACGGTGTCTTCTAGTTGACTCTTTTGCTGTTTTATTTCATTAAAGAGAGTATTAAAACTTTCTTTAAGAGCTTTCATCTCATTCTTGATGACGACTTGGCCATCAGGTGATGTACTTGCAAGAACAACTTCGCCTGTATGTTGCAAATGTTCTAATAATAATTCTCCTTGTGCTTGTTTATTGATTAACGCTTCAAGTGGGGCAACAGAGTTTTCAATGGCAAGCTTATCACTTAACGGTTTGGATTTAAGCGATGGAACTTTTTCTCTTGCTCTTCCTAACCATTGTATTAATTCATCATGGGCTTCTTTATATAGTCTATGATCCTTATATTGTTCCTCGCGGTCAGCTAACAACTTCTTAATTTTTTCATATAAGTGATCAAATTTGTTTAAAGTTTCTTGAGCTTTTGATGCTGCCTGATTTTGTTGTCCACTGGCCAACATTTCAGCAGCTTTGGCTTTTAAAGTATCTACTTCCAAACGATCACAGCGAGCCTTTTCCTCGACCTCTTTTAATTTTTCAAGTTGGGCACGTTTATCTGACATTGAACTCTCGTATGGAGTTAATTCCGCTAACATTCCTTCTAACCACGTATTGCTTTTTTGTATCAATTGAATTTGTTCTAAAAACCCAGCCCATTTAGTGACGGAATCATCAAGTAGGTTCTTTGTTTCCATCATTCTTGATAGCAACGCTGACCATTGCTCTTGAAGTGCCACTAGAGAATTATTAATAGCTTCATGACCAGTTGGTGCCGTGTTGGCCATAACATTTTGTGCAAGTTCAACTAAAGCTTGAACTTTTGTAAATCCCTCATCTTTGGCAAGTAACAAGTTTTGTATTAATACTAACTTTGTTTCTAAATCGTCTTGAGAACAAGAACTTAAGTCAGCACAGAAGTCAAGTTTATCTCTGAGTTCTTCGATCCATTGTGAACATTCGGCAACATTAGTCGTGAATTCTTGGTGAGTTTTAACGTATTGATGCCACCTATTGGTTAAATCCTTAACTTTTTGAGATAAAGTTTGATATTTCACCGTTAAATCAGATAATTGTGAACCTCGTGGACCTAATACACCCGTGTACAAATTTTGTGCCTTTTCCGTAATATTATCTATTTCTAATTCCTTTGCACGAACTTCACCCTGCAATTCCTGGAATTTATTATATTGTTCTTGTTTTTCAGATAACGTCGCTTTTAAATCAACAGCATGGATCAAATTATCTGTATTTCTGATCCATGCCAAACATTGATCTTTCATGTTTTCATACTCGTTCCATAATTGAATCTTATTTTCCAAAGTTTCAATTGTTTTGTTAATAAATGACACTAAACCTTCCCATTCTTGGTGAGAGGCATCTATTTGATTTCGTATATTACTTTGACCACTAGCGACAGTTCCAGGCAAAACTTTTTCCCCAAGCGTGCGTATTTTATCTATGCGATTTTTCTCTTCAGGCAGACTAACTTGCAATGATTTCAATTTTTCACAATTACTACTAAGTGAAACTCTTTCTAAATTAATGTCACCCCATAACTGGCAAGTGTTGTGTGTTGCCTCAACCCACTCTTGCAAATCCATCACAGCTTTGCTATATTGTTGATGATTATTAACAATGGCTTCGTATTGTTCAACAAAAGACTTTGAACGAGCTAAAATATTATCATGCCGTTGTTTCAATTGATTCAATTCTTTTGTAACATTTTTGTTTACATCAGGTAAGTTTTCGGCTCGAGTTTCCAGGTCAGATACATCTTGTTGATGGGCAAGGGCATCCTGAAGATAGTTTCTGTACACATTTAGTTGATTCCGTTTTTCATCTAACGTAGCCTTAAGTTCTATTTCTTTAGGAAGATTTTTCTCAGCCACTGTTAGCCATTCCTTAACAGATCTTAGATTTTCGTCGAACGAAGACCATTTATTTAGTTCAGAATCTAAATCACGCTCCGCTTTCGAGATATTGTCAAACAAATTATCTACAGTTTGTTGCATGTCGTGTAATTGTTGCTCAATTAATTCTTTGCCCTCGGGGGACGTTGAAGGGTACAATTTCTCTCCCAGTTCGAAAGTATTATTTACAAGCAGGGTTGCATTACGTCTTTGGCTTAATAGATCGTTCAGGCTCTCACGTTTGGCAATTATACCTTCAGGAGTATTAGAAGTGTTCCTTTGACTGTCATCAAATTTATGCTCAGCAGTTTTTATCCAGTCTATGCATTGGTTGTATTTATCCTGATAGGCATTGTGATCATTGACCGCTTGCTGACATTTTTTAACCAGCTCCTTAGCGGTTGAATGCACTGATTGGAATCGAGACGTCAACTGCTGTAGATTCATTGTAATTCTGGTATCATTACAATTTTCAATGAGGTCACTAAATTCATCGGTCACTTTGTCAACGTCGTTTTCGGTCTTTTTCAAATTAGCTAAGATAGCCTAAAAGGTAAATAAAATATATATTTTTAATAACATAAATTTTATACGTACGTGTCTTTAACAGAATGAAGTTATTTTTAAACTAGTTCTACGACATCTACTATTAGTGACATTAGACAGATACAGTATTATTGAAGTGGCGAAGTATTCAATTTACGCCGCACAAATTAATCTTGTTAATTATTATTTTTATATAATAAAATATAAATAAAATAACAAATATAGTGTTTAAGAGACATAATAATATACCGTAAAAAAGTATGCCGTATATTATATTAAGTTAGAATAATATTTCCTTGTACAGTGAGATTAGATATAGTTCTATTGAAAATTAGACCAAACCCTACAGTGCGTATTCAGTTAAATTTCAAAATTTTATTGGTCTCAATCTTACTTGATCCAAGGCCTCCCCCAAATTTATTACTGCACTCAGATCAGATTCATGATTATCTATAGATTTATTCAAATCCTGTTTAAAATATATTTCACTCATTATATGTATATTTGTATACTTATAGATACAATTCCGCTGAAATTCGAAAAAAATAATACTAAACTGCTTACCTGATACTTATTAAGTTGGTCTATCTTTTCTTCCAATGTAGCTTTGGGCGTGTAAGTTTTCAGGCTCATTTCTGTATCGCTCAACCAATGCTGCAGACGATCATTAGCAGCATCAAACTCTATCCATTGTTGTATTTTATCTCCAATGGCTTGTTTAACATCATGAACAGTCGCGGTGAATTTTTCGAGATCAGCACGAAGTAATCCCAGTTCCCGAGACATACCTTCTTTTCCACGTGGTGAAAGTTTAACACTATTATTGTCTATAAGATCAGATAGGATTTTTAGTTTATTATTCCCTGTAGGAATTGCATCCAGAAGTTCTTGTATCTTTACTGCCTTGCCCTGTAAAGCAGCTTTATTGCCTGTATAATCTGATAATAAATGTAACCTATCCCATAAATGCTTCTGATAATCCTGAAGTGATTTTTGCTGGTCAGCAAATTGTTGGTAAACATCGAAAGCACCTTCATGCTTAGTAATTATATTAGATAACCTGCTAGTGAGAGCATTGTACCTATCCCAAACTGATTGTGTGATTTTTGCCATTTCGTCATTTTCTCCTTTACCGGAACTAATACTTGCAGCAATAGATTTAGCTTTTTCTGTAACAGTTTCAATTACTCTTTTATGTGAGTATATTTCTTGTAATAACGTTTTATTTTTAAGTAATTTGGATTTAATATCTTGTGCTGAATTTAATATAACTTTTTCTTCGCTCTCCACGATTTTCTCTTTTTCATCCAACCAAGATAGGGTTTGTTGCAATACGTCTTGATAACTTGACCACTGTAGTGTTTGAGATTCATATTCTTTTTGCTGCTGTAGAATACCGTCATTCAATTTATCCCATCTTTGTCTAAGTTCTCTTATCTCAGATCGAATATTTTCCCTGCCATTAGCTGCAGTTTCGGGTAAGACCTTATCACCAGCCGCGATTAAAATACCCATTTTATGTTCCCCATTTTCTCGTTCCAGTAAAAACACTTGCAACTTATTTCCCTTACTTTCAATGCTTAGTTTATCTTCATTTGTTATTATTTGCGTTAGTTGATCTTCTAACGGTTTTAGCCAGGAATCGAATTCATTTCGTAGTTGACTGTATTTCTTGTGGTCAGTAACTAATTCAACCCAATGGTTAACTATTTCCTTAGAAATTAAATGCAGTTGTTGGTACCGACTGCTTACTTGTGTGACAAGAGGTTTAAGTCGATCCACACCACTTAATAATACAAGACTATGAGATTCATCAACAAAGACATCTATTTCTTTTTCTTTTGAATGAATGTCATTACGTATTTTAACATATCTTTCCAACTGTGATTCTTTTTCTGCTAAAGTAGAACAGAGTGTTTGATCTCGGCATTTATTTTCCATATCTTTTAACCACACGGACAACAATTCATTTGATGCATCAAATTTATTCCATACTTCTAAAGTATTTTTTAACTTCTGTTCAGCGCTGGAAATGCTTTCAACTGCAGATAGTAATTGACTATGCAAGTTATCAATTTCTGCTTTTATAACTAAATTGCCGGTTTCTGATGTACTTTTACTAACGACGGAAAACATTGCCCTTATTTCATCTAATTTGCTAGAGCCCACTTTTTCGATATCTTTTAAGGCGACCGCAGATTGAAGTTTTCGCATAATTTCTGGTTTTTCACCTATAGCATTT
Source organism: Danaus eresimus (assembly GCA_018231745.1). Classification (NCBI taxonomy): domain Eukaryota; kingdom Metazoa; phylum Arthropoda; class Insecta; order Lepidoptera; family Nymphalidae; genus Danaus; species Danaus eresimus. The sequence goes on along the minus strand of DVQP01000826.1, from coordinate 8,514 downwards.
TCAATATCTAATAGTTTTTCTGATTGAGATCCAAGCCATTCCTTAAATTGCTGAATCAAACGTACCATTTCTTCATGTCTTTTAACACAGTCCTCCAGATTGTCTTGAAGATTTTGTGATTTTGTGACAATATTTTGGAACAACTGTTTAATGGATTGTAAATAAACATTTAAAGAAGCGTCATGAGTTTGGTCAACAAGTTGTTGAGCTTTATCACAAACTGACTCTACTAATTGTTGATGGGTCATAATTTCCTGATGCATTATTTTATGATTTTGTAGCTGCGCTTTCTTTTCTTCAAGTGAAGCTTTTAATTCGGTATGTTTTTGCATGGCTTTTTCAACATCTTTGAGCCATTTCGTTAATTGTTCTTGAGCTAAAGAAAAGTCAGAGAATTGAAGAAGACACTGATCCAATTTATTAACTGTTTCTTGGAAACTATCACCAAAGCTGTCCCATAAAGTTCTAATTTTACGAATTTTTTGACGTATAATTTCTCTTCCGTCAGGACTTGTATGAGCATATAGTTTTTCGCCCAAACTAAGGAATTCTTCAAATACAGGTGTTTTCTTATTTCTCATCTCATACAATTCTTTCGCTTTATTTTGTTTTTCTTGTAGAACAGCGTAATCGCCTACAATTTCATTCAGGTCTTGAAGTTCACTTAACATATTCAAGAGCCAATTTTCTATGCTATTATACTCGTTTTCGAATGCTTGGTGCTCTGATACAAACACTTCGTATTTTGAAATTATTTCATTAACGAGATTATTTAATGAATGGTACCTCGTTGCTAGTTTGGAAGTTTTAGAAATGAGATTCGACTCACTTGAAACATTTTGCTTGTCGGTCAAGGCAGCAAAATCAGCTTTCTTTGATTCAAGCTCGCTCTGTAGTTCTTTAACTTTTTGTAAGTGGGAAACTTTTGCTTCTAAATTACTTTTAAGGCTCTGATCTCTAACTTGACTTTCTTTAACTTTAAGCCATTCATCAAGATCATCTAAAGCTTTTTGACTTTCATTCCATTGCTGCAAGGTATCTTTTAATTTTTTATCGTATTCTTTACATTGTTTGGAAAATTGCTCCCACGTAGTTTTCAATTGCTCATATTCACTAATGAGGACAGGATGACCATTGGGGCTGGTTGTTTCTAATACACTATGAAGTTGCAATTTTAATTTTTCCAAGGAGTTATCAATTTCTTGAGCCCTTGAAGTTACTTTTTCGAGTGAAGCGATTTTAGAATCGACGTCATCTTTTTGAGAAACGACAGCATAAGCAACAAGACTATTTTCAGCTATGACATGATTAAGGTGGTCTCGAGCTTCTTCAAACATTTGACTATATTTCTCATGATCTAAAACATGACCCTCATATTTAGAAATTCTGTTTCCAAGTTCTGAAGACATAGCTCCATACCTGTCAATTATTTTGTTCAGACTTTTTTCTGAATCTTCATCCGGCATCAACTTCAGTTTTTCAGTTAGCTGTGATAGCATTGATTGATGTAAATCTACTTCTTGCTGGAGAATCTTACATGCATGAAGTTGAGCTTTCTTTTCTGGTAAACTAGGAGACAATTTAAACTCTCCTAGCTCTATTTCTTTATCACTAATCCATTTCTGAACTTGATTAAATGTGTCGTCAAAAGATGACCTTTTGTTAAGAGTAGTTTCAATGTCTTTTATAACATTGTTAAGAGAGTCTACAGAGTCTTCAAATGCATCACGTAATGATCTTAATTCACTTCTTATTTGTTCGCGGTCTTCCGGGGAAACATCACTAAACAAAGCTTCTCCCGCTTCAACAGCGTTATTTAACAACTTCTGGCCAATTTCTTTGTTGTCATTCATTTTTTTAACTTGATTTAAGTCAGACGTCGTAGGTTTCGCATGTTTACTCATTGCTGCTACATCTGCTATTTTAGAGTTAGCGTCTTGAATCCAGTTTTTAAACTCCAGTATTGATTTGTCATATTGAGATTTGTTATTTTTAAGGTCATTTAATCGTTTCAGTTGTTGGTCCATAAATTTACTTACAGCTTGATATCTCGATTCTAAATGATTTATGTACTGGGAAATCCTCGAATCTGGATTACTAGATAAAACTGTTTCCCCTACTTCTGTCAATCTTTTTATTTCGTCTCCATATTTCTTTATTTCATCGTTAAGATCTTCAGTTTCTAATATTTTATTTTGAATATCATTAAGGTTTAACTGATTTGCTGTGTCTTGTCTTATTCTATTTTCTTTGTTTTTAAGCCACTCTGATACGTTTTCAAGATGTTTCTCGTAGTCTTGCCATGCTTCAATATTGTCTTGCAAACGTTTTTTAATTTCTTCATAGTTTGACGAAAGAACTTCCAAATTCTTCTTTGCCTTTTCAGTTTGTGAGGCAGCTTCAAGAAAACAGGCTGGTTCGGCTACCACATGCAATATCTCACAAGCTTCTTTAAGTTCTACAACTTTTTTATTACAATCTGCAATTCCGATTTCAACATCTGCTAAAGCAGCACTTTTTACTTCGAGATTGTATTTGTCACTATTAATATCAGGCATACACCATCTTGTTTTATCATCCAGTATTTTGAGATTTCTATTGAAGATATTTAATTTATCAGTAAAAAGTTTTTGAAGGAAAGTCAGTAAAGTTGTCTCAGTTTTGTTAGCATGGATTAAAACGCTTTCAAATCGTTTTTGTAAAGTACTAAGTTCTTTCGGTACTAATGATTCGTAAAAACCAGGATAATTAGCATTCATTTCGGAAACATTTTGTGAAATATTGTCTAATTCGTCACTAAGATTTTGTAATTCAACTTTACATAACTGACATTTTTTTAATCTATCTAAAATTTTCGCATTGTCACCTGACATGTCGTCACATTTAATAATGTCATCTCTTATTTTACTGATACTATCTGATAATCGCTTGATGTTTTCTTTCAATTTATTTTCTTTCGTTTCTAAAGATGAAACAGCTTCCTCTAAATTATCTGACAAGGTTTTTAATGCTTCGAATTCGCTATCTAGGTAATCAGTTATAGAAGAAATCTGACTTAATGGTATACTTTTATTTAAGTTTGTAATTTGCTCACATTTAGTTTTAATACTATTTTTCAATCCCAAATAAATTGGCAATTCTTCTTTATATTTCAACAAATGATTTTGACCAAATCTGATTTCCAGATTGTCACAAGCATTTGCTAAATTTTGGCCTGTTTCACTCAACCACGTTACTACTTGGTTTCTGGTGTCATCAATTTGGCGCCAAGCAATCAATTGAGATTCTAGATCTTGTATCCGTTTTATTATTCCGTCGTTAACTTTTTCCCATTGCGTCTGTGAGTTTAAGAAAGCTTCTTCTAATGGACTAGTATCAAATCCACCTAAAGTTGAAGCTTGCTTAAGTACTGATTGTTTAATCAGTTCCATTTGATCGAGTAAACCTTTGGAGCGTTTCAAAAGTTCGTAAGATTTTTTTGCCTTGTCTAAAGATTGGGCCGTTTGCATGTAATCATTTGGTGCCTCCATGCATTCATTGTATAATTGTTCAGCCCTATTCATTTCCCTATCAAATGCGACAGTAAAATTCTTTAATTCTTGCAACGTTGATGATAGAAGAATATACTTATTCTTCGTATCCCTAACAAAGTTAACGACTTGATCCCAATTATTGTCTGCTGATGATAAAGCATTTTGAATTGTTCCCATATTTGGTTGATCTTCTCTCATAAGATGTAAACCTTCTTCTCTAAATTCTTTTCTTATAGATTGTTTCTCTTTAAGTTCAGAGTCGACACTATCTAACTTCTCTGTCATATCTTGAATAGTGGCTTCTGTCAAGGGTACAGTTTGTTGCGACATTTCATTTAGAACAGATTGAACATTATGCAAAACTTCAGACAAAGCTTGATTTTGTGCATTAAATTTGTCCCATCTAGCTCCAACTTTTTGTACCAGATCTCTTTTAGTAGTCACAGCATTCAACAAAGACTCAGCTTTCATTTCTATTTCCTTGACCAGACTAGAAGGAGCTATTATTCTACCAGTGCTCTGATCTGTTACTTTGATTCGAGAAGGGCCATCTAATAAGGCTACATTGCTTTTCCATTCTGGTATTTTTGCAATAATATTAACTAATTCTTGACGAAGAATTTCGTAGCTCTCAGGAGTTAATTTCGGCCCTTCTGTTTGGTACTGAATGTGAGTTAACTGCTGTTTGTTGTCTTCATGCCAATTTAGTAAGTCTGACCATTTCTTGAGAATAGCTTTATTTTGTTGAATATTTGTTTCAATTATTTGATAATGTTGAGCAATATTTGAATAAGTATCGCTTAAAGACCGAGTTTCTTCTGGATGGGATGCGAGAGTCATATTTTTTACTTCATTGTAAATTTCAGTAAATTCAGGTGCTTTAGCAGCATGCTCTTGAAGAAGAACATGCATAGATTGAAGAATTGGTTCTACACGATCAGAACTTATTTGATCATAACTTTCAGTTTTCCTTCTAAAGTCGGTAATCCAATTATCAAAATTGTGTAACTTAGTAAGGAATTCTTGCTTTACAATGATTTTATCAGACAATTCATTAACTTTCATTCTTACAATATCAGCCAATGCGTTTGTTCGTTCCTTGATGTCTGATACTTTATTTTTTAATGAAGTTGCTCCCTCGGGTTGTATGCTATGACATATATTATCACAAGTTTGGGACAGACTAATAATCTTTGCTTGTTGTTGTGAAATTTCATTACCAAAGGATTTGAGTTTATTAAGTTCTCTATCAAGTTTTTCTACTTGAGGTGTTTCAACATTAATAATTCTACTATTAATAAGTTTTTCACCATTTTCAATCCAAGATTCAAGTTTTTCAGCTTCTTTCTCAAAGTTTTCCCAGTTAGTTACTAATTTATCTAACTTATTGTTCCATTGGTCTGACAGATCGTGTACTACAGCCCATCTTGAGTGTATAGCGTCGACTTCGTCAGGGGCACTAGTTTTTCCTGACAACTGATGACTAACGCTAGACAAGATCTGTAAATTCATGAGCTGTTTCTCGCAATCGGTGATCAGTGCTCTGGATTGCTGTTGTAATTGTTGGGCTTCAGGTAATGATGCCGGCTTAGGAACGTTACCTAGTTTAATTTCTGCTTCCTCTATCCACGGTTTAATCTCCGATACACCCTTCTGATACTTTTGCCAACTTGCTAGGTCATGTTCAACAACTTTAGTTTGATGTTCCATTGATCGTTGAAGGTCTGCCATCATTTTTTCCAATACAACAACATCCCCTTTAAGTCTATTAGCATCCTGAACTCTATGCTCAACTGCCAACTTAGTGCCTTGATCAGCAACTTTTCGAACTGTTTCAAGTTTCTCTGCAATAACTTTTTGTAGAGTTTGTGATTTCTCTACACGCTCTTCTGGTGTAATATTATCTGATCTTATTTGCGATATTAGAAGTGGGCTTTCTTTCTTTATCCAATCGCGAACATGTTCTAATTGGTTCTCAATTTTTACCCATTCTTCATTGAATTTCTCTAAATGATCTACTTTCGTTTTAACATCTTCTTCAACTCTTACTAATTTTCTTTGAATTGTTTCCAGATCCTTTTCAATTACTGGTTTAGGTTTATTTGATGTAAGAGACTGCAACTCAGCATAAGATTGTTGTAACTGAGGAAGTTTTTCGCCCTTAGCGCGTTCCAAATCAGTACTGATTGATTTTGTCTCTTGTAGTTCCCGGTTTATGTTAGAAACTCCAAGTTCTAACCCTGGATGAGCAACGAAGCTTTCTATTTTATTGATGTCTGAAAGTAAATCTTCCTTTTGGTATTCGTAATTTGACCACACCTTCTGTGTGTCTCTGAGTTTGTGAAGTTTTTCAGTATTTGTCTCATAAGCGGTATTCCATCCTGTTTCCAGATTCCTCACATCCTCTCTCACGAAGGCTGGAGCATTAGCATCCTTAATAAGTTCTTTTCCTCTGTGAAGCATTGACATTACAGACGGTCGTTGCCTATCTAATTTCTGTACTGCAGCCTGCTGTTCGAGGACTAATTGTTCCACATGTTGTAGCGATTGCAAATCTGGTTCAACCCTAGCTTGTTCTTTAGCACCCTCAAGAATACAAATGACTTCGTGAACTTCTCTACGATAAGTGTAACAGCGAGTGTATGTTTCTGTCTTTATCATAGTAATCTCTATTGTTGGAATTAGGTTCTTGTATCTGGCGATAAGGTTCTCCAATCGCAGCTGTTCCTCCTGAGCTTCAGCATCAGAACAATGGTTCGAGAGCATATCCAGTGTTTGGACGAGCCACTTCATATCTTCCCGTTTTCTGTCAGCTTCACGGCAAATGTTCTGTTTAAAAAAAAGTAGTTAGACATAAAGTTAAAACCATATACAAACAACACTTCAACGAACTCATTTTGTGTCATAATTACCATTAATTCTCTTAACTGCGTCCAAGTAAGCGAATAAAATAGACAAATATATATTTTGCATAAATATTATGATTATTACGATTATTCATATTAACACATTCAGGTTTAAGTAGCTAAATAATTCCAGTTCTTGGATTGACTAGACCACTTTGAGATAAATCATTAAATTCTACCTCACACATTTTGTTTTTTTCATTGATCACTAAATGTTATAAATGATTACAACTTTTTATTAAAAATAAAAAAAATGTAATCCCATTTAAGAGAGTTAAATTAGAAGAATACTTTTACATTTTTTGAGAATATCTTATGTATCGTATTCATTGTTTTTTTTTACTTTCTAATATGTATCAGTAATGATCGTTCAAAAAGATCGAATCCTTTATGTATGTGTCGTCACTTAGTTTAGTGTTTACTTGCACCTTAAGTTATCTTACACTACACATACCTGGAAGATGGTTTTCTCCCGTTCGAATGCCTCAGCGGAATCAACTTCTCTCACAATACTGTCCATGGTCTTGTCGACGTGGTCCATCCACATCTCCATCTCCCTGAACTTCTCTCTATAAGCATCCCACTTAGCAGGAATCCTCTGTAGCTGTTGTCTAAAGTGTTCTACTCTATGAACTGTGGCTTCCCACATTTGTTCGCATTTCCTTAATTCTTCTTCCAAAGAATTGTCTCCAGTCTGTTGGGTGTAGCTTTGAGATATCTTCTTCAAGTTCTGCAGACATTGTTCAACCTGCATGATCTTCCCTTGGTTACGGAAGTATTCTTCATTCCTGATAAGAATACCATCCGCGTCATCGCTTTGGTTATAGGCCTGGAAAAATGAAAATCATTAAAATAAAATCATAACCTATACAATCACCTAGAATTTTTTAAAGTAACGAAAAGCATAAAATAGTTTTGTTTATAAAAGATACAAAAAAATTAACAAAGATATTCTGAAAAACAAGATAAATAGAAAACTATTTATCTCTCATCTGAAATCGTTTTGTATTACTAAATGAAATGTTTTTCAAATTAATGTACAAAAATCAATGTTCAACATTTTTTTACTATCTTTCCTACCTGCTCTTCGTAGACAATCTCTTTGTCTATTTCCTTGACGGTGTGCTGTAACACGGCCTCATCCAATCTAAACTCGAGACGCATGAGGTGCGCCGGTGCCGCTTGCAGCAACTCTCTCCAGCGACGCTGCAGCTGCTCTACTGTCTCCACCACCGAAGGTCGTTCTGGTTCGCTTACCAACTAATACAAATATAGAAAATATAAATTTAAGACAAAATCTGAAGGTTTCCTGAGTATGGAATTTATCTCTGTATTTAATGAAAAATTATAAAAAAAACTACCCGCTTAAATAAGTGAAGTTGTATAACCATTATAGAATTTACAATTTCATCAAGATCAATGATTGTATATGCGACTTCATATTTCATCATTAAACATTATTATAGCTTGAGCTGCACAAAGTTTTGGAATAATCGAATAAACACAAAGCATTCCTTAACTCTAAGATCCAAGTGGTGACACAATGGTTAGTAAAAACTTTTAAATGAAATTACACATTGCTGGTTACGTTTATAGAAGGAAGAAAAAATAGTTATTAAACAAGTAATGAATTTGTTGTTTTTAGTTATTATTTTACATATTGCGCTTACTTCAATCAACTCTCGTCCAGATCTGACCAGTTCTGAAACGGCTCTTTCGTCTGCCTCCTGAAAGAATCGCTTGTGGAAGTCCACGGCTTGTTTAGAATCGATCCTATTATCGGCCAGGAGTGCTTCAGCCCTAGAGGTCCACTCCCGTACAATCCTGGCTTTCTCGTCGAATTCTTCCCAAGCCCGAACCAAACGTTGAAGTTCTGCTTCTTTACGAGTCGCGTCTGATGATACTTGGGCGAAGCTGGTACGATTAAAAGGTGTTATTACACAAGTTTTATACAACAACTAAAAATCTATGCTGTTAGCTCTAATATTATGACTGTGACAATATAATTAACACATCACATCTTATCTTCTTTTAAATTTACGCTGAAAAATATGGGTAGAAAGACGGAAAAATGT
>DVQP01000825.1:0-19131 GCA_018231745.1 Danaus eresimus | reverse complement strand
ACACATATATATATATATATATATATATATGTACATGCTAAACTGCCGAGCTTTAATATATATACCCTTGTATTCACGTTGAGATTGTGTATTGTATGTTCAGAATGTCAAGTCGTTAGGTCGAAAGCGGAACTATAAACGAGATAAAGGAGTCTGCTCACAGCCGATATATACTTTAACCGAATATAAAGAGAGTGATATTACGAAGATAATTAAAGAGATATGAGTTCGTTACTGTTATTTTATTTTATACGAATAAATAATATCCTTTTTATTATTTTGTTTTTGAACATTTGAAAAAATGCTGAAGTGATTGAAATACATTTTAAAAAATATTCATTATTTTGAAAACAGCACCGAACATTGAAAGAAAGTGATGTAAATTAAGTTTATTTTGATAGTCCGATTGAACGCGGGTTGATTGAAATCAAATATTTATCAAGGGACAGTCAGATTCATTTAACGGATTCGATATATAAAAACACATTTTTCTGCTCTTTTTCAAATATTTTATCTGATTATATACCAAAAAATCTTTTATTATTATTTGTTTATGTAATCGTTCTTCAAAAAGGCCTTTAAGGAATCTTTACCATCATGCTATATACATTGAAACTGTCTTTAAATTATATTCTTATGAATTAGAATAATAAATGGATTAAAACTGATAACTTTATGCTTTATTATATGTATATATCATATAAGGTTACAAGAAAATGTAAATGAAATAAAGGTTCCTATTTTTAAATAAGAGCAAAAGAGTGGTTGAGACGTATTTTAAATAAAATTGACTAGGCGCTCTTTCCTATAATGGTTATTTATTGACGTCAACAACAAAATGTCACATTGATATTTATCGTTTATGTAAGATCATATTACTTTAAAAGATTGTTATCAAAACACTTTACATATTTAAAATTAAGTAAAATCTTATACTTTTAATGAAAAATAATGCATTTGTGATTCATCTTTATTTCAAATAGTGTGTCAGTTAATATAACTAAAAGTTCACGAAGTAAATATTATAAATAATAGATGATAAACTCTAAAATTCTGATGTAAGGTTTGGTTCTAAAAAAACTGCCGTCGTTTCAGGTTATGTTGGACGTGGGTGAAGTGTAATAAATATAACATGAGCCTAGTTTCCTGCCGGCTGTTTGAAAGGCTTTTATTTTTGCTTGTAACAGCACTACAGGTATAGACCCAAAGTCACTGCATTCTATAGAGACTTCATCAAAGGAAATATCAGGAGTATTTATTAATGGGTTCTTGTTTATGTCTTTTTTAAAAGGAATTACTTGAATGTAAATAAAAAATATATACACTTAATATCATCGGTTCAGTTCACGATAAGATTACTGACATGAATGATATTGAAAATATTTGTATGGAATGTAGTATCAAAATATTAATGACACATCAAGAACTCATCACGCAACGGATCTTGAGCGGAATAGTTTACTTGTATTATACGCTGATAGTAACTTTACGTGACATCGGGCCAAAATGATATCAAAACTTCTCAAGTTATGCAGCCCCTTATACCTTCCTTTCAAAGGGTTTATACTCGTATGTGTCCAAAATAGAATCAAGTGTTCGGTTATATGTAATGCTTTTGTGTCTTAAGATTGTTTTTTCTATATCTTAAGAACTGAACAACAGTTCCAGATAAATGAAATATGAGACTTTTTGATTTACTTAACTATTACGTAAGTCCGAGATGGAAACTTCTCAGCATTCCATGGGTAATGTGCGGTGCCGGGTCTATAGCGTTGCAGGGTAGGAGCTTTTACAATGCCTAGGACTTATGACCTAAGTATTGGTTTAAAGGGCCCCTATCTATTAAACGCTCACTTCCACCGTCAACGCTTCTCTGTCTATCTAACGAAATTTGAAATGAACCTACTTGGGCCTCGTTCGAAATACGTTCTAAGAATGAATATGTTAGTTCTGGACAGGCCCAAGTCTTTTAGTAGGTTGTAGATTGTAGATTTTTAGCTGTTATGTCTTTCGCTCCCACTTCTACCGTCTACAAATTTACGACGAATCTATTCTTGGTAAGTTCGTTAGGGAGCTCGTAATTCTTGTTGTCCTTGATTGCATGGTTTTGGGGATGTTAGTTTACAAAAAACTGTACGTTCTATTAACACAATGCACTTTAAAATTCCCGAATATTTTAATTAGTATACTAAGTCGGTAGAGTGTTTCTTATTCGATATCTATCAGACAAAATCTAGTACGATGGTTGAAAAGTAATCTATGTTTTATTGTTGATATTAGTTATTATTAGCACACAGTACATTGCAGTTACTGTAAATTAGAAACGATAGCAAAACCTCTATAATAAATATATACATATTGTAATAGTACTAGACGGGCTAATTAAAACCTTTTGTTATTTACTATTATTGTTGCAAAGTGCTTTTTTTTTCTATACAGTTCTGTACAAACTGAAAAATATACATTATTTATGACATATAAAAGATGATAATGTATCATTCATATAATGTCCATATTCTCAACTCATTATTCGTTTAGCTAAAATGATTTTTTTTAATTTTGTCTAAATATAATGTCTAAATTAATTAATATCCGAAATATCTAAATGAGCAAAACTGGCAGTAGTGTTTGTTTTTTATATATTTATATATAAAAACCTTTAGGTAATCCTATAAAATTACGTCATAGTTTATAATATAATTATCTTTTTTTAAAATATACATTGATAATGAAAAGAAATCTTAAATTTAAAAAAATTATAAGAAAACTTATTAAATAACTCATTTTAATGTTGTACTGAAATATTTTGCATATAAATGAAAACTTGTTGTTCCAATTGTTCTTCAAAAAGTTGAGCTGTTCGCTAACAAATATTTTAGCGAAAACTCCGTAACAATAGAAATGTGCCATGTATGAAAAGTTGTATGTTTATGAATATTAAATTTTAAAAACTTATTTTCATTGTTTATGTACATTAATAAATTGTACACGGATGAAATGTTTTATTATAGAATAATATAAGTAGTTAGTTTTTTTATTAATAATAAAATGATTATTTTAAAAAAACAACATACTCCTAAGGTTTCGGTTACTTTGCGGCAACCGAAGGAGATGTGCACATGTTGCAATGTAACGGAAACATCGGGAGTATGTAGTTTTTAATAATACGAAACCTCTTAGCATTCAATGCATTCACCGTTTTTGGGCTGGATCCATTGCGTTGCAGGGAGAGGAGCTTCAACAGCGCCTGGGACTTGCGACCCAGGTGTAGGTTTAAGGGGCCGCTATCTAACGCGCTTTTAACGCTCACTTTCACTTTCTAAGCTCCTTTCTCTGCTTAACCAAATTTGAAAAGAACCTACTAGGGGGGCATTTGAAGTACGTTCCAAGAATGAACTGATATTAGTTCTGGACAGGCCCAAGTAATTCAGTAGGTTATAGAGAGATTTGGCTGTTATACCTCTCCCTCCCACCTTTACCGCGTAAAAATATCTCTCATACGTATCCATCATTATTGTCCAATTCAATAAAATACGCGATGTCATTTAAATTTATACTCGCGAAAGTCTTAGATCTTACTAGAAAAATATGACTAAGCAATATAAGAAAAACGTTTTTGCAAAAGTTTAAAATAATGTATGTATAGTTTATTATTCACGACTTTAATGTTGTTAAAAAAACATTTCTTTAAAACTTTTTATTTCCATAAAAAAATCATACATCGAAGCTTTTAATTCTAATTGAATTCTTCATGGTATCGGAATGTTTCATACCCGCAAATAAAGTAAGTTGTAATTTTTATATAAATAAATATCTTTAAGTCATGGTTTTAACCCGTTTCAAGAAATCTAGTCTTTAGTTATGAAGTCGGCGATAAGATAAAATTGATATTAACTTAATGAGGCTAAGACTTAAAGAACACAAATTATACTTAAAAATAATATGAAAGTTTTTCAAACTATGTATATGTTACATATGTACAATCTTTCAGTTCTTTCCATTCGTGGTGAAGTTGTAACGAACAAACATCTTGTCTGCCCGTGCTCACGATTGAGGGAAAGTAACCGAAACGTCGGGATTATGTAGTTTTAAAGTAATAAAAAATCGCGCAGTAAATCCGAAAATATATTAGTTTTATAGAAATAAGAAATTTTATTTGCGCTGCTTAAATTCATACGAAGGCTAAAGCTAATAAAAATAAAAACATTATATTCCGTAAGTTGTCATCGAAAATATAAAATTTCATGTTTGATAATTTAGTTCATTTTGGAGAAAAATATATTAACATTGTAAATTAAAGTGAATATTAACTAAGAAAGATATATTTAATTCGGCTACAGCCTTTATATTAGCTTTTGCTATCTCTTAAACAAGTTTAAGAGTCTGAAGTCAGTTTATTTATTTCATACTGCTTCTATATCTCTTATTTATTAATTAGTTTGTGGAACGATACTTCAAGCTTTATTTTTGCTTGCACAAAATGTGGCGTAGTTTAATTATTTTGTGGAGGATTTCATTTTATCTTGTTTTTATTTTATACTACGTAGGTTTTTTTTAATTCTTCTCCATTTGATAAAGGCTATGCCCTCACCGTAATTATTTATCACTTGGCTAGTGCTTATAGAAACTTATTTGAATATCTTTTGTAGTCTCATGACAGTCTAGATGTAGCAGAAGTGTTTTCCATTGATTCGTAACTAATCCCTAGGTGTGTGTGCCAAAAAATAATTGGTGTGTCAAAATAGTGGATACAAGGGTTTACTATAATAGGCTATTACAAAGTAGATAATGTATTTATGGCAATTATAGTTCATCCAATAATGTTATAATTAATTAATGTATGAACATAGAATTTTGATTCGACGAAAAGCAAAAACATCTATAACCACATTAAAGTAATTAAACTCTTTGGTTCTAGCTTATACTATTTTATTCTGAAACATTAAAAAGAAAATCCTTTCTAATACTTAAAATAAATAAATACCCAAATATACAATTTACTTCTCTTTATACATGAATTCCCCTACAAATGTTTTAATAAAACCCTCTACTTAAAGCGGCTTCTAATAAAGTTTATTTCCAGGGTCGGTTTCAATGAGAGCTTATTGAATTCAAATGTTTATCGACAGACTGTAGGATTCTGATCAAATTGAAGTTGATATTCGACTATTTAGAATATAATAGTACTTCGTATATTTTGTTGGTAATGAGGCATAGGCAATAGAAGAATGTTTTACTTATATGTACTACGAAATTGTTACATATCGCTAGCATTATTCTAAAATTATATATTTTAGTCGTACCATATTTAAAACAGTATCAAGAACTTCGCAAGAGGATGAGCAATTAGTTCTCGTAAACAAAAAGGCTTATAGGATTTGACATAAACAATATTATCTGAAAATCGGTTTTTGGGATTGTACATAAAAATATCTTTATAGATAATCAGAAATGCACTACGTGATTGAACCAGATATCAGGAGACTTGCAGGAAAATGTTAGTAACCAGAAAGATATTATACCAAACTGGCAATAGGTGGCTTTATATATGTGGATTTAGTCATCCGGGCCTATGTCCAATAGAATATGATCACCTACACTGATATTGTGATGATTATAATCCAAAATTCTTGTACTCGAATTGTTAATGTCACAAAATTTATTTTTCTATATAGTTAATGCATTATGTACGAAGAAGATCGTTATAAAATTTGCATTCAAACTCTCAAAGGAATTCATAAAAGTCTTATCATATTTTAAATAACAAAAGTTCGTATAGATCGAACTACTTCTATACCGAGAAATAACTTTTTTCGTTTGATTTGGAAATGTTAAGTAGTGTTACTGTTTCTTTACAGTAGATGTGATTTTTCATTTGGTTTAAGTTTGTTCAAAGAAGTATGACCGCGTTATCTCTCATTTTTATTTTTATACAAATTTCTTCACATCACACACACACACACACACACACTTCACACTGATATATTTAGTCTTCATCTATAGGATGTCCGTTAACCCTGTCATGTTTCAAACAAAAATTAAAAGAAACTAAATCTATTTTTAAGTTTTTCGTATCCGTTCTTATGTCATATGAATTTTTTTTAATTTCTAAACCTTAATATCATAGTGTTTTTATTTAGTTGCATATTTATGTTTTAATGTATACTTATACGTATATATTTTGGTAGTCTTATTTATTACTTATTATCGCAATATTTAATGGTTTAGATGTAAGCATGGAAAATATAAATAAGTGAATCAAAAGTTTCTGGAACTCATTAGCTATAAGATTTTTTGTACATATTTATGACAATTGTCATATTTTATTTATTTACAGTTCATATTTATTGTTTCTGGGTACCAGGGTACTTATTATATTTGCTCCCATTAAAATAAATTGAATTAAATTTTTCGCAACCATAAGCAGATTAAAAAGTACTAATTATTATTGATAACGTAATATAGTTAATAAACGCAATGTTATACAGATTGTATAGGCGTGTAATATATTATAACATTTTCCACAAATCCCGTTTATAGAAGCAAATCGATTTCATGACATATGATCGTAAAGGATAGATGTTTGCGAATCCGCTTGCTTGCATTCTGAAATTGATACGTTTCAGTATGATATTGTGGAGTACATGTAAGAGGTATTTTATAAAAGTTAAAATTGAGGTGAAAGCTTTGATGAAAATACTGAATTTAGAGTTTACTTGGGAAATATGTCGAAAATGTGTTTCAAATGAAAGGTTGGCAAGCAAATGTTGAAATCACTCTTTGGACGTCTAAAGAGTGATTTCAACATTTCCTATAAACAATATTATCTGAAATATTGTTTACACTAATATACTTTCTGTTTCTTTTTCTTTCTTAAATATTTAAGCAATATAATAAACAAATAATTGTTAGTTTATATTCATAATTTAAATTTTGTAATTCCTATATTAAGTGTTCAGTTTCTATTACAATGTTCTCAATTCCTGCTACATAATAATATTTTAAAACATACTAATGTATCTATATAATGATGATGATGTATGATTTAATAATCACACAATCTGTGAAGGTAGTAACAATATTAATAAACTGTCAAAGATTTCGAAGTAATTTGTAACGAGAAAATGAATTATTAGAAAGCAATCATACCTTAATTTACGATTTCTAGTTTCGGTATAGTTTCATAAATCAAGCCAACGCTATTAATATTCGTTACGTACCTAACATGTCAGTCCTAAATCGTTTTCAATATTAGGAGCTAGAAAATTTAGTAATATATAATATTTAATAATCTTATTTTAGTATATATTCCAACACGAGTTATATTTTAATTGTTTTTTCAATCAGAGACAAAACCGCTCAGCATTCCTATATATATCATAGCTCTAAGGACTTGCGATTCAGGTGCAGGTTTAAAGGGCCTTGTCTAACGCGCGTTAAACATTTACCTACACTGTCCTAGCTCATTTCTCTACCAAATCAAATTTGAAACTAACCTAGAAGGGCTGTCCTTAAAGTTCGTTCTAGGAATAGTCCTAGTGCCTAGTGATCGCTTGTTTGTGGTTATTTCTTTTTCTTTTTCTGGCGAACGAAAGATTAAGCGATTAGTTAGTAGTGTAGTTTTGAATCGAATAATATTTCGACATAAAATGTGGTGTTAAAATTGAATACAATGAAAACCAAGGACGTACATTGTTATGTCCATCGAATTGACTGTCAGCCTTAAAGTAACGAACTGATTTTCATATGGTTTCTATCAGTGAAGTATTTTTTTTTAATGTGTAAGTGTAATTCAATTACATTTTTCTTAATTAGTAGGTCATATTGAAATAACCGTTTTTTTTATTTATATAAATTCCAGCGGTATTATACAAAGTATGAAGTCAGTGCAAGAAGTTAGTATTCCATTTTAATATACCTACGGTAAAAAAAATAGGGCCAATGTTTCAAGTTTCTATGATAAGTTATGAATTGGTCCTGTCGGCAGCATATTTGCAATTTTATAGCATTATTATCATAATTCGAGCCAAGTGCCGTAGAAAAGTAAAACTAAGTACACACTGCTACAAGTGGCCCAAATACGGTCTTGCCTAACATAGCTTAAAATAGTACATTTTATAATGTATGTATGTATTATCATTTAAGTTATTCTGACATGTTGCTCAAGGAAAATGTTTTCCATTAAAATTGCTAGGCAAATATCCGAACTGAGTATTTTTAGTCATTCTTCAAAGTTTGGGAAAATGTATGGATAGTTTGTTACTGTTCCACTTAAAACAGTAAAACAAATTATGATGAAACTTTAATAGTATTGTAGATGGAACGTAAACATACCTTTTAAGCTCAAATTTATCCTGAAATTCAATAAAGATTCTATGCGAACATAATCTGAGAACATACATGAATTCACGTGATCCATAAATTTCACTGTCAGGATTTTTTTTATACTTTTTTACTGCCAATTATTTTTTCTTCCTGAAACCGATTACAATGATGAAGTGGAAAAAGTTGAGAGTGGAAGAGAATTTCCAATATATGCTCAAAGTATTATAAACACCGATTATGTTTTAAAAATAACTTAAGTACCTTAATATCTATCAACTTAAGGTTCTTATAAAATATATATCTTTGGTACATTCTGAAACAAGCCTTACATAGAGCTACTAAAGTTACTACCTTACTAAAAACATAATAAAGAATCATCGTCAATATTTATGATTCAACGTTTGACAGCGCGTTTAAGCCTGAAGTTGCATTTTATGCTAATGAGAAAGTTAACTCCAAAATCTATTACCTTAATTTTGTTCAACTTCTCTTTATCTATATGAATAATGATATGAAGTAAGTACATAATAACTTTTACTTTACTGGTTTCCAAACTAAAGAGATGTTTAAATTTAAGTTCGGTTCTGAATGGAAAAATACCAGCTTTATGTCATCTACGTAGTAATTAAAGCGAAATCTCTAGCGTTTCTTTCTGCTTCAGCCTTAAAACGCAGTTTCAAACCGGATTAATGTGTCATTTCTGAAGCAGTACAGTCAGCGTGAGTACTAAATTTTATTTTACATCTGCGTAAAATGAAAATCTGAAACGAAAGTCTTTTTTATACAAAATTCTATGCTAATTACGTCTTTTAAATATGTTCGTTTAATTTTTTATTATCATAATTTGTTTTTTAATATCATGTACTAAGTTCTCTTATGAGATGTTTTTTTTTGACTCAAATACAGGTTTACAAATGAAAAACGAGAAAATTATTAAGGAAATCGAAATACGCCGATTATTTACAACTGTATAGTATCGCTTAAATTAAATTACTATAGAAATAAATTTTTTGTTCTTTTTGATTCACCTCGATAAACAAAATGGGTGTGGCTAAATAAAACGAAAAAGCGTAAAATTGTCTACATGATATACTCGTACGGCTAATAAGTGTTGAAAAAACATTTTGTAATATTATTATTAATTTGCATAATAATTATGTTTAAAGAAAAGATAAATTACGGAGTTATTCAGTAACTTCTGCTTGTTATTTTTTTGATAGCCGCCTGGCAGCGGTAATTTTTATAATAGTATTTTTTAGCACTTCAATTATCCTCGTTTCAGTAAATTGAATGCTCCCAGGTGCATTGCTTGTGGATTTAGCGAGAATGACAATGAGAATAGTAGTTGATTGTTATTTCTAGAAATTTATTACAATGACGTGGTTTATTTCTTAGATTATTAATTTTAAGTTGCATTTATAAAAGAAATGAAGATAGCTACAGTTAATGCAACGAGAAAAAAATCAAGGAATCAGTGAAAATATCTAAAATATTCCATTTATATAATAATTACTATGAGATAATTATTTGAAATTATTTTCTAAATATTAAGATTTTTATTGTCAAGGAAAGCATTTTAAACTATCGCTGCGTAGCTTTTTCTGACGCCAGTACTCGGTATTGTCATTGCAGTGACAACGATAGTTGCATCCACGGCCTTGTTTTAATCATCTGCACAGTTTACATCTTCATATATCCAAGAGCTTCGAGGCTAAAAATACATTGTACATAAATATTTCTATAACAACACAGAGACAGTGCTCAAAAGAATGCTTTGTTATAACAGAAAAGATTTTTATGAAATTCGCTTCACTTATGACCATGCGGTTAGATGTTAACAATTCCTTTAAGCTAGACGGGATTCAAAATGTTTAAAATATATGTCACATTGTTGTAACATTTAAAATAATCTTATAATATTTGAATGAATTTCGTAATTCAATATGTTAATTTTTCAGTTTTTTAATTTATGAACATCCATTTTATTTATAATATTATTGAAAACAAGTTCATGTTATCTCCGTTGACAGAGGCTTGTAATTTATCTGAGCAGTTCATTGTTGCCTTCGTTCCACGTTGTATTGTGTGCTGACAGCGGACACTATCGTGAATATGGGACAATTTATGAGAATCAGGGGATTATTTTTAATAATCTGAATGTATACTGGCCCAACTTAGCTATAAACATAAGAATATAGTTGCTTTGAAAGCCTTGTATAGAAGTGAACTAATAGAAAGTATCTTTAAAAGCTTTATTTATCTTTCATATAAGTATGTATGAATTTTTTATCCTTATTTACATGAAATCATGCATAAAAAATTAAGTCTGTGACTTAAATACATAATCATTATGGTACATGATGGTGCAAAGGTTATGTTTTCTGCTTTTTCAAAATAAAAATTGTCTAGCAAAATAAATATAGTTCTAAGATTGTGAACATTTATATATTTCGCACTTTGTCACTTTGGCATAAAAATGTTTTCTCTGACATCTTACAAAATGAATAAAAGCATTAATAAAATTTTAATAACATTTATATAGAACATTATCTCTAATCTTGTCAATTATATACGAAAATTGTAAGGGGTAATGAAAAAACAGTTTTTTATTCTAGTTTTTTTTTTTAATAATTTACGCTACGTTTAACAAATAGTTACAAGAAATTAGGAAAGTTACAAGTACGCAGTAGGATTCCTATAAAACAGATTAACAATACTTGAAATAAAATAATCTAGTTATCATATGAACTACACTTAAAGGTACACGATGTTTGTATGGTTGTTGCATAGGAAATGACATTTCTATTATGGATTTGAGAACTATTAATCATATGAAAAAAGCAAATTACATTTTCATTGAAAAAGTATTACAGAATCTTACAATTCTTTATATCCACAAGCAAACCTAGGGTCCACGAAGAAGGGAACAAACGTTTAAATTATTAACCTAATAAAATTTATTAAAAAAAATATTCAGGTTTACGTTATAAATAATAAAATACATACATAACATAACTGTATTAAGGGTAACTGTATTAAACATTCTAGTTTTTTTTTTATTTTAATACGTTTTGAGATTAATCCACTTGCTTGAATTTGTTAAAATTATTAAATTAACACTCTCTACGTACACATCCTAGATATTGAGGCGTAATATATATTTGTTTACATCTATATACACCGATATCTCGACTGTAAGCAAAATTTTCTATTATAATTACTATGTTACTATACCTTACTATTGCCTAAACAATTGCCATTATTATCATAAAGTGTTATATTGCTATCATAAATAAATTTAAATTATACATAATTTAAATATAAGAATAACCTATAAGTATGTATTTTTGTACAGAACACAGGAAAACATTAAATTTCTAATTTCTACATGCATAATATTAATAAGAATTCTGGGATTCTAAATGAAATTATGAAATAAAATTGTTTATTATATAAATATTGTATATGAGTAACTAAATTACCTTACCATAATATATGCCATTTATATTCTAAGTATTTTCATCTACTGTTATTTCACTTTCGTCTTTCATTTTGGGTCAACTTAATTCTATTGATCGGTGTATGATGTTGTTATATTGTTATTTATAATTAAATTTATCTCAACATCTACAGATTTAACTTTAAAAATGATGAACCTAAAACTATTGACTTCATTTATTAAATGTTTTTAAGTCAGTCGATTTATTGTCAAACGTGAAAAACTTCGAAGTATAATAGAAAACGACCATCTGGAAAACACGACGTGAACTTATACATTTTCATTTTACAAAGAGGATCTTTTTTAATTTAGTTACTTAAAACAATTACTTATATCATTATGACTTTAATTTAAGCAGCTAGCTCAATTATAAACTACAAATTGTATTTACATGGGAACTTTATGACTTTTCTACAAAAAATCTTATCTTAGGCCAATAGGAAAGCAGAAAACTAGCGACGAGGGATCGTTCGCCTTATAAATTCAATTCAATTATACCGTTAGTCTAATCTATTAAGTATACAAAGGCTTACATACATCCTAATCAACAAAAATCACAATGACTATAATTGACTAGAAACGCTAAAAATCTTTAGCTGGGCTCAAAAGCTTAAAGTTTTGAAGCGTTTTCCTTGAAAGAATTAATCATAACATACAAATTATTACGCTAATTGTATATATACATATGAACAATTTTAATATCTATTTACAATTTAATTGGAAGCGCAGAAATAACATTTCAGTGCATTCACTTTTTTGGCATTGCTCGTTAAAATACATTCAATATATATACATTTGCAAATCTTATAACGGTATTGTCACAATAATTTTTAATGTCTGTCCACTTGTTTCACTTGTGTTATTATTTGTTCTAAACTTTTATATATACTAGTAATCCAGATCATAGATTAATATAAAGTTTCATAATATGGCTATTTTTAATACTATTATTGTGAATGTTCACAAATAACTAGAAATATAAAGAGACTTTAAAAATTGATTTTTATTTACATAATGTAATATTATTGTCAGTTCCGAACAATTTGTGTGGATTATCAACGTATATTTAATAAAATTTAACAAATTTACTATACATTTATTTACAAGTTTTATTACGACTTGAACAAGGCTATCTAGAAGCTGAACCCGCCTTTTGTAATAAATTTAAAACAGACATTGCTCTTATATTAACACTTACATTTTAAACTTTAGTATATTTCTACATATAAGAGATTTTTCATACATTAAAAGCGAAGATTACTATATAATATTGTACATTACATACCTACAAGTCGTAACATAGTATTGTCTTATCATAATCAGCGGCAATATTTATTTAATTTATAGATTTTTATAAATTGTGCGCGCAGAATTTGTTTAACAATGCTATATACATCAAGATTATTTAGAACCAGCATGCATAGACTAGGTTATATGGAAATCCCCCCTAAGAAGTCTTGTGAAAGTTTTTTTGAACTGTTGGTTAGCCAAGGCATAACAAAAAGGATTAATAGGACTATTTGCATAGCAAAGAAAGTATGAAAACATATAAAGATGTTGATTTATACATGGAGGATCAGTGCAGAAACCTTCTACCAAAGCCAAAACATGATATGGTGTCCAACATACAACAAAAGCCCCCAATATGAAAGAAATAGTTCTGAATGCTTTCCTAGCCCTATTTTCTGATTTAGATTTTTGTCTTCCTATACTAGAGAATAATCCATCTCGTTTTGAACGTTTTACTTTTAATTTTTTGCCTATATTTTTTACAAAATCTCTTCTAGAATCACCTCGACCAGTTCCACTTACAGCTGGACTAGAAATTTCACTATTTTCAATAGCCGATGTTTCGTTTAACCTCGATATTGACGATTTATCAGGTGGTTTCAAAGTTTGAGTCTCATTATTATTGGAAGACGAGGTTACGAGGGTAATTATAGGTTTTGGGCGTTCTCCTGTAGATAAACTTACCTCTGTGTTAACTTTTACAGGTGGCGGAGGAGATAAATTTGTTTTAGGTTGTGTTACTTGAGCTTCAGCTGTTGCTCGTATAAGAGCAGCCTGTAATAATGAAGTACTTGTTATAATACCTGAATTAAGGGTTGGAGGTGATGATGGTTCGGTAGCTGTAGGAAAGGTGATTGAAGATGGTGGACTTTCATTCGTGGGTGTAGGGACAATTATAGAACTTTCATCCATATACCTTAAATCGGCTCCATCCATACCCATAAGAACATCAGAAGCACAACCGTCACTCTTTATTAACTTAAAGATTCTATTTCTAGATGATTCTGAATATGATGGAGGACTTTCAGACACAGGTGGACTGCCTCTAAATTCTGAAGGAGGTGGGATGATTCTTTGAGCAATTGTAGTGATAACATCTTTTTCGAGCGGAGTAGCCATCCCCGAAGATGGAGGGGACAGAAAGCTAGCTGAGGACAGGGGTACACTTACTGCAGGGGTTTGTCCATTACTGTGTGAGGTATCAGGGTTTTCGGTATCTAAAAGGCTCTTCTCTGATATTTGTGACAATGATGACTTCGGCTTTTCAAGTTCATGCTTCAAAATAGGAGATTGTTTTAATTCAGGTTTCATAAGCATACTACCATTAAGTCGCATATTATTAAGTAATTGTATAGCACCAGTCTGCATAACTAAATTCGCAACCGAGGGTCGTTTTTTTATATTAGTTTGTGTGGTACTTTCATCATCCGAATCAAAGGCAGGGCTGCTTGATCTCTCTGCTTCTACTTGATCTTCTTTTTTTTCTTCATTTGATTCAGCCGTTGTTGAAGTACCTGTTGCAGTAGCGCTACTTTTATGAGCAGATGACTTTTGGCTAGAATTTGAATCCGATGACCCACCTAGATTTAATAACGGCGCTGCTAAAGAACCTTTAGACGTTGAATCCTTACGGATTGCTTCTGAAACTTTTATTTGGTCTTCACTTGATATTGTAGCTTTTGATAATGCTGCCATTCCAGCAGCTCTTCCTGCCATGCCAGTCATAACACCAGCACTTAGAGCAACCATTGACTGCATTTTCCTTTGTTTAGCTTCACTTTTTTTTTGCATATCATAAGCTGTTTTAAAAATACCTGCATATAAGACAATCAACACAAAAAGTGTTGTCCAGTAGTATCCAATTATCAAAGCTGTATTAAATATAGGGTCTTTTAAGAATTGGACTGCACACTCACCCTCTTGCAAATCTCTATATCCAACAAAATGTTCCCAACCAAATATAGTTGTAAAGAATAACAATGCTGGTATTATCCAAGTCACGGTAACCATCCATATCACTCTGTTCTTTGTTCTCCAAGCTCTGTATCTAGCTGCTATTTTTACGCTACAAAATCTGTCGACAGTTATAAGAAGTACTGTGTACTGTGACACTAAGCAAACTGTGTAGTCGACAGAAAGCCAAAGGTCACATAGCAAGGGTCCTAAATGCCAGTACCCTTTTAATACGTAGTCTGTATAGAATGGGAGCGACAAAGTACCTGAAAGAATTATGTTTATTGAAGCCAATAAATTCCTATCCATAAGTCAGCAAGTACGTAGGCAGAAGTCTCCTATCCGTTACTAGTCTTTACTCTGATCAATAATTTTTAATAGTTAAATTAAAAGAAAGTAGCATAATGAAAACAGCTTAATCTTACCTATGAGAAGATCAGTGGCAGCCAGCGAAGCAATAAAGTAATTACTTGGCTGTCGTATAGTTCTATCCACGAGGAATGCGAGTAGTACCAAAACATTTCCACTAACGGTTAATAAAATTACCAGAAGAAGGCAAGTTGCAATGATTACAGCAAGCCAGAGTGGAAACGGTGGGAGAACAGGTTGCTAAAACAAAGAAAAAAAACTGACAATAGAAATAATTATATTGAAATAAATTTCTAATGATACCTACTTATTTGTCTTTTACGCACGCGGAATATTTACTAAAATTATCTACGAATTTTTATTAAAAATAGATTGCGTGATACACTTAATAAGAAGTTGGGTGAGTGAACACATTAGATTAAAAACTTTTAAGTCTTCGATAGTCCATGTAAAAATGAAACATTTCCTAGGTCTAATCTAATCATATCTTATAATATTACAGCTATATCGTATGGGTATGATGAAGTAGTATACATTCTTACTAATACTTAAGTTATAATAAAAAATATTATATAAATTGTACTTGTGCATACATATACATATTTTATGCACTAGTAATGAAGTCTTAAATGTGGACGTATAGTTCACTTCACTAATCATTCAGGCAAAAAAAATCGACCGATTTTGGTACGGAAGGAGGGTTACGAGTTATATATCTAACACATTGGAATAATCCTTAAGACTTAAATTTCCCGAAAATCTATTTATATAATATAACACCCACGAAATATCATATCAACAATATATGCCAGTGTAAATTAAAGTCATAGGTACAGACCCGTTCACTTGGCTAAGATAAGAATAAGAGATCACTTATTGTAAGAATGTGGCTTGGATAAGTGTTCAATTTCTTATATCCTATTTTCTTGTCCAAAAATAAACTATCTCCTAAATTATGTTTTTTCTTACTATCCCCAACCAATTAGTGCTGAGAATTTTTGAGTTTCTTTATAGAGCTTTTGTCTG
This sequence comes from Danaus eresimus, assembly GCA_018231745.1. Taxonomy (NCBI): domain Eukaryota; kingdom Metazoa; phylum Arthropoda; class Insecta; order Lepidoptera; family Nymphalidae; genus Danaus; species Danaus eresimus. The sequence goes on along the minus strand of DVQP01000825.1, from coordinate 2,669 downwards.
TTTTGTGTAAATTTATTAAATCAAACAACTTCAAATTTTAGCAGTTCCCTTAACAATTTACTATATACTAACGAAAGTGTTTGGATTATTATTTATATATATCTTGTTGTTCTAGGTTCTAGGTACAAATATAACAAATCTCTTCAGAAAAAATAAATAAATGAATGCCTTTATTCCATTTGACAAACTCCTTCGTGTTTTTTCCGCACAATACTTAAGATTATAATTCTTGTAACGTCAATATTGGCAAAAAATAATACCATTCTAATGCGAATGAAGCCATAGCAGAAAAAAATAAGTAGACCTGTATATATCTTGTGACTTGCTTTATTATCTAAGAATTAGTGAGTGACATTTCGGTGGTTGAATTGATCTGTGGAATTTGTTTGATGTTTTAGTTTTACCCGATAAATATAAAATATATGTATGACGTAGAAAAAAATGTACTAGAATGATAAAAAGAAATAAAAAACACGTGCATGACATAGAGAGGAACTGCAAAATGTAAAAAAAATAATAATAGTTAGGTAAGGACGGTGTTATTTTCCTCGTGTATTTCTTTTCTGAATCTAACAGAATAAGGGAAAATGTGACAGCCAATCGATTTAGCTTCTGGTATGTCAGGGTCGGCGTAAGCAACGTTGTAAATATAACTCTTTGACAGTCGTTAAATAGAAATAACGGTAATATCAACACTGAACGCCTATGTTTGTTTAAGTTTTTGCGTTAAAATTAACAAATTTATTAACACAAATTAGTTACATTTAACGAATAAGTAATGGAATAGCTTAGAGATGAAAAGTAAAATTGATCGTATGTTGTTAAGTTAAATTAAATTAAATTCTTTACAAAGAAAAACCTTATTGTATATTTTTTCACTAAATACTATTATACAAGTTGGCCAGTATATATATATTTGTAGTTATTCATTGTTTTAAAAGAAAAAAAAATGTATTTGTAATGTGCAATATATATATTTATTTCTAGGTGTATATCGTAAATAACTTCAACATATTAAAAGCACAAAAATATTAATAGCTCTGATAAATACTCAATATTGTAATGCCCGTATTGCGTGAGGCGGCATATTAATGACACTCTTTTCAATGTGTACTTTATGTTTTGCAAATATTTACTAACATCAGTAACATACCATTAATGTATACAAGATTTACGTCTGACATTTTCGGTTAGGCCCTAAATGTAATCTTGTTTTTACAATAAACGATCATCAATCTTTCACAGTCAACCACAAGTATATAAATTAAAAAAAAATGTTTTTTGGATCAATTTTCGATTTCAATAGTAAATATCCACAAAATTCTAAAATTACACGATGTCTGCTTCTATTTTCATACAATAAAGTAAAAATTTGCAATAACTGTTCCACTACTTTCTGTACTTCCCTGGTGACGCTGTCAAAACGGACAGGGATAATAGCAACTTAACAAAAACAATAACATCTCAATGTCAATTATATATATATACACTTATAATTTATATATAATATGAAAAAAACATTTCCACTTCAATTTAGAATTGTTTTACGAGAATTATTTTCTGTTCTTTTATTATATGACTGATAAAAGTCATTATTCATTCTATTATGCAATTTCATGCATTCATCATTTTTCATCAATTTTTATTAAAAGAAAGTGTAAGGATGATGAATGATTGTTATTATCGACACAATTATCTATACTAAATAAACAATTTGTTCACTGTTATATAAAAATTCTTCAAAAAGATTGTAAATAATTAAGAAACAAAACGGGGAATGGTAACTACACTAACTTAGTTTTATTGATTAACTTGCTTTATTTTTAAAAAATAAGTACCAACTTCAAGAATATTTGAAAGCTATTCTAAGACTCTTTTATCTCCTTTTGATGAGGATCGATTTAGGTATAGTTTTTTTTTAATCTATACGTCATAATTAAGACAAATGAAATAGTATACTACTTATTTCTAGATTTCAAAAAAATGATATATTATAAAAACCTTTTGAAATATGAAGTAATAATAAATATTTTATACTTATAATTAGTACTTGAGGAAAAATAATTTCAAACACCAATCAAACATATGAACTTATATAATATAGATAGATATTTATATATTTTATTTAGTAAAAATATGAAAGTGCTTTTAAAGAATTTATTACTTCTGAACTCCCACTATCTTCAACCTGTGCTTAGTATATATTTAAAACTTCAAAAGTGGAATGGATTTACATCTTACTGTCAGAAGTAAACTAAAAGTTGTATATACAGCTTCCAAACAGATATTTATACATCTACATTTCGTTGCAGGCACGCAGTTTGAGATGCCATCATTTGCGTTTTCTTCGAAAATCCTTGTTTTAACACGAAGACAAGGATAACATTTTTAAAGACAATATTTTATATAGAATATAGAATGCTATTATTGAATACAGTAGAATACAATACAATATTGTATGTAAGAATGGAGAAAACACCTGTAAATATATGTATGACCCCGACGGCTCTTTATCAAAATTGCTCGAATAAAGGAATAAATACTCTACAACTTTCGTTGCTATCAAATCAAAGAACTACTAAATCATCAACATCAACCTGTAGGTGCCTACTGATGAGCAAAGGCCTCTTCTCACATGGAGAAGGTTTGAGCATTAATCACCACGCTTG
>DVQP01000824.1:0-19139 GCA_018231745.1 Danaus eresimus | reverse complement strand
TCAACCCCCGGAAATTAACATCATTTATAATTTATCATTACCAATATATATATATATATATTATATAAAACACTTTAGGTTCCAACATTAAGAGGTCATACTGTTATATACTTCATGAAGCTAAAGCTTTTGATATAATAATTATATATTCCTATGAATTATAACAGAAAATGGTGGAAGATTTAAACGGGCAATTGCGGGAGGCGCGAGAGGCTTTGAGACGTGCGTCGGGGGCTCGGACCCCCGCGGCCGCGACGCGCCCCCCACACGCCCAGGTGAGCCAACCGCTCCACACACCGCTCGTTGAGTTCTATAGTCATGTTACGCCACAGTAAGTTAACGAGCCACCATCACATCACTTATATTTCACAAACCAGTAAAACTTTCGTTGCAACAGAAATTCTACAAATAGCTTACACCGTGAAGTCTCAGCTTGACTATCCGTTTGTCTGAGAGATAAGTTTTTTTATATAATGAATCTACATAAGAAGTATTTCTCGGTGACGCAGCCCCTGAAGACGAACACGTCACCAGCATGTGTGTGTGTGTGTGTGTGTGTAGGAATTCTGATGTGCATGCTCCGTAAATACGTATTCTTCGCTCGTCTTGTGAATAGACACACAGTAATTATTTTTAGCCCCAATCCGAATCAGTTCGTTACATTTGGAGTGAGGCTTGTGTCATGTATGGCATCCAAAAGTAATCACTCGGTCAAATATTTCTTTAGCTATTTTTATAGAAGTTAAATAACGGAATCCTTGTTTGTGTGCGTAGAAAGTAGATTTTACAGTCTTGTGTTTTCTTTTCTGTTCGATATTACTCAAAAACTTTTTCTAAATTGAATTAATACATTTTTTTGAAGTTCACAAACTAGTTGTTACGCGGCCCTTGAGAAACTTGTATTGTATGAGAATACGTTGACATAATAAGTTTTCCTATCTTGTTAAGAGCTGGTCATTGGCAATGTTGTCCCTCTGATCTGAATGTCATCCGGTAATGATCATAATGAAACAATTACTTAGACCCATGAGCGGCATTCAGCCAGGTATCATAATCATTCATATAAACATAGACGATGTTGCGATTAATGTTTTTTGTTATTCAGAGTCAAGTAACACTCATTGACGGTATTTAATGTGTTTTGTGAAGCGGCTGAGCAATTACATGATTCCTTTTGTGAGAAATATTAAAATTTAATTATTTTTGTTAATATAATGTTATAAGCTATTAATAATTATTTACTGATTGTATCATAACTATATATATTCTTATAGTCCCGTCAATTTTTATATATTTCAATGTTTTTACTGTCATTGTATTTCTGTGCTGAGTCTCGTTACCTTATGCAGCAGTGCGTTTGTCCTTATAAGTTCTACTTTTTTTATTTGATTTGTATATTATTTGAATGTTCACAAAGCATAATTCGTGAAAAATTTTACTTCCAGTTCACATGTGCCATATAGATCTGGGCAAATTAAAAGGAATTTCAGTCGGTACATTAAAAATTATAAAACATTTTAAATATTTATATAATTTGAATTCCTCAATCAAAGAGAAGAAATGATGTTTCCAGCATCTCCAAATGATAAATCTGTCTGTACGGGCCGGCTTTGAGCGAATATAGTGGAAGATGAACGCAAGTTAGTCCTACAAGCGTTCGGTGCTTAAATTAGACTATATATTATAATTTATCTACTTTTTTTCAACCCCCTCTGACCCTAGAACGTAACCGACCCCCGCTTAGCTAGATTCTATGTTATTAATACATATGACTTTTTTTTTGTCTTATGTAAACTAGCTCCAACAATATAACCCCTCCAAAAACTCTACACAAAAAAGTGTGTTCTCATTTAGGAAAAAACATAGAAAATTAATGAAACGCCTTTCTTTTAGTTTGCTATTAACATTAATCCGATAACATCTAAAAAATCCAAAGCATTGAAACATATTGAACGAAAATTTATATAGAAAAAAACCTTTTAAATAAATTAATAGAATTTGTTTACAGTCAAAACGGTTCACGAAAGATAAAACAAGCAGCGATGAGGCGCCGCTCGTCTTAAGCATTTATACGACCCACGGGAAAAATCGCTGAACGCTTAAGGTGTGTTCTGTGATTTATCTACAGCCCTTGTTTGTATTTGTCGCTGCGCATCGAGCATTGTTGACATTGAATCACTTTAGAATATGTGGCGTTGCGAATGTATTTGTTATGATCCGGAAGCTTGGCAAAGACGGCGCGGACCTCGTTCAGAGACGAGGGTTCCTGCTAACATTTTGTACCTATTTGTGATTTAGGATCTACCTTAGGGATACCATAATGGAAGTTTGTGTGACATTACTGACTTCGTCGAACCTTTGTTGAGTTTAAAGTCGAAGTTTGAAAATAAGCCACTTTATACTATAGAGTTGACGGATACTAATATCGGTTTTTAAATATAACGATAATGCAACTTGATTATAAACCGTAGTTAAGGTTCTGGTTACATGGAGGAGGTGAAAGGCCTCGCAGGCTCGTGGGGAAAACTTTCCTTGTCTTCGATTGTAACTTTCACTTCCACTCATTGTTCCTCGTAATCTCCGAAGTCTTTGACGATAAGTACCAGTGTTGGACGTGTCATTGCTCCAAGCCTCTCAAACACAAGCGACTTTCATACTATCGTCCGTCACGCTGCGTGCTCCTGATCTACAAATGTCTGTTTAAACGATCCCATTGTAAAGCTTTTTATAACTCGTTGAAAAAGATTTATTTGTATTTCGTAAGGATGTCGCTATTATTGTTTCCTTATTGCTAGTGAATTTCTTTTTATTGCAGAATTTAAAAACGAATTTCTAAAGTTGTCCAACACGTTTTGCGTAGATTTCAACTGTAATATGTTCTTGTTGGCCCTCTCTCGTTTTGTTTGTGTTTCAATCAGACCGTTTATTTTATTATCAAAAAAAATCAGAAGGACCTGAAGGTTAGTCATCTTCAACTAATCTAAATTTACAAACGAAATGTTTAAGTCGCTTCCGTTAGATAGAGCCCCTTATAATCATTTTCTTACCGGTATGATATTTAACAAATTCTTAATTCCCAGTTAAATAACAGTTGCTTTACAACTTCATAGGATTCGAGCCAATAAGATCTCGAAAATGTCAACTTCTGAATCTCAAAACTGTAAGACGACCAGAAAACCGAAAAAGTGTCTGCCTCTTGACAACCTCTAACATATTAATGTATAGTTTTTCTGGTGAAAGCACACTACCTAGCTATTATACAATTCACTTCCTAGAAATTTAATTTATTATATCACCTTCGCCGTCATGTTTTCGTGCTAAAACTTCTGAATTTTTCCTACAGACATTATAAATGCAATACTTATTATAGATGAATTCAAGTTTTGGTCTTTCATTCGTTGATACGACGTCTAGTGGAAGGATTTTATCCACGCCTGTGTACTTCCCTCTGAATCAGAATTCCTTTGCATTGTTAACATAATAACTTTACACAGACAATAGATGGCGCTGTTGACTGATAACTCATTAATTTGAAGGTCACTTTATATAATTATCAGCTAATTACAGTCTCTCTTCAAGATTAACTAGTTTATGACAAACAACTAGTGTTCTTATAACGCAATATAATAGGTCGGTTTAATGTGAAAGTCTTGGAACTAAACACGCAATGCACATGAATGTGTGTGGTTTTATACTCTATACTGTGCTCTACGCTTTGTCCAACACATAAAGTGTGTCAACATTTTCTCTATGGATACGGAAGGTGTGGCCTCAGAGTAAAATGCACCGGAAATTGTCACCAAAGTATGAACTCTGTTAGTGTCACCTGACTCACTCATAAATATAAATTATTATTGCTCCTATACCTTGTATTGACTTCCTCAGTAATAAATCCTATTATAACTTGTGATACTTTAATTAATTAACATCATTAGTAAAGAAAAGCCTTTAAAATATAACTCACACTTAATGTATATGTTCTCACATATTTTCTCAACATCCTAGTCGACATCTGACATATAGTTTTGACTTTGGCAAACATAATTAATAATAACGAATCACATTGAATTGAACTTATTCGTGTCCTTTAAATTTATCTACAAACATTATAAAGCATGGTCTACACTTTACATAGACGATTTGTTACGAATAATTGAAATATCTTCTTGATGCTTTGTCAACCGCTTGTGCGAGTAGCTGGCGTAGTATTCTGTTAGGAGTCACGTGTTACAATAATTTAATAAAATATAGAATAATTTCATGTGTTATAACTCATCAGATCGCACCACATTCACGTCATCAATGTTTTTTGTCCTTCTCTTATAGACTCTCTCCCTCTCCCTCTCTCTGCATGTCATATTAAAGACATTGGCAGTATTCTCTGACACATGAACCTTGTAAACGATGTTTCATTGGTCCACTCTTTATTCGAACATGATTTAGGTTAACATACTCCATGTTTCTGTCCATCAGAGCCCTACCGGCGTGTCATCCTCGTGTGTGACGTGTGTGGGTCCCGGAGGTCCGGGCGGATCCAGTTCGGGCAGTTCCAGCGCCTCGGAGTTGGAGGTGTGTGAGGAGGCGCGGGTCCGTTGGTTGCCAGACGCCGCCGCCCCTCGTTGCCAACACTGCCGGAACTCCTTCTGGCTGGCGAGACGTCGACACCACTGCCGGTGAGTCCCCGCCCACGCCCTGCTTCACGTTGTGATCGTCATGTTATCTATGTGCGTTGTGTGTGTGTAGGAGGTGCGGTGGTATATTCTGTGGCTCGTGCTCCGAGATGTCCCCGTGGGGTGACATGGGAGCCGTCCGAGTCTGCCGCCGCTGTCGGGCGCTCCGGTGACCGCCTCGGCCCGCCAAACGCCGAAGCCCTATGAACGAAACCCCCCTCGATCGCCCTAAAGTCTAGTTCTGTCATTCGAATAATTTGGTCATTCCTAGCTGTCGACCCTTAACACATTCGTCCCGACGAGATAATAATTGTCTATCGATCCAAGATATCCTAATGTTTTACAATGACGTTTTACAATAAATCGAATTAAATAATCGTATGTAAAGTTCCGATCCAAAATAAGTAAGTAAAGTTGTGGCCGCGATGACAGACGGAGGCTTAGCGGAGCGAGATGTCGTAAGCTTTCACACTCACTAGTCAGTCGCTTCGTTAATAAACATGGCTGCATGTTGTACATGACATCGCTAACAGAGAATTTAACGAATTAAAACATCAAGACAAATAGAATTATCTATTAAATATCGGTTTAATGATATCTAAGTAAGGACAAAGTTGTGATCGTATTTAGATAAAATGATATAGTAATGAAATTATCGTCCAAATTGTAAGTTTGTTCGTCAGTTGTCATCGGAGACTGAATTTAGTTAAATTGATGCGGACTGGATGAGCGAAGTCACTAGAACGAGTCCAGCTACGTCCGGGGCCTTCGTTACACACGCATCAGAGAAAACCTTTTCGGACGAGAAGCCCTTTTGTTTGCCTTAACCGTAATATCAGCCGCCGTAATGCCGACTTTTTACTGTTTTCTTTGTGATAATTTTTGTATTATATATCCGTAAGTGGTTCACAAGCGCCGACTCAGACTGTATCTGTATCTGTATGGGGAAACCGCCGCCGCTTGTGTTTCTTCACGGTTAGTATCGTTGCTCCTAGTTTGTTTGTTCACCGCGCGTATAACTCTCATCGCCAAACCTTCGTCATTACAATATTTATAAAGTTAATGCATCCCCGCCAACCGTCATCTAGTGTTGTATCGACAACGTACGATCCTCAGCCTCGTCTTGACCTAAGTCTCCCGAATTTATTTATTCTTTGAAAATAAAGATTATTTTTTAAGTTTCTCGTTTACACTAGTTTTGTTGTAATGTATATTTTGTTTATAGACAAGATTTAGTCAAGGCGAGAACCGAAGTGCGTACGTCCAACGAAGGAATTGTTACTATTATATACTGTGTACATATTATAATGTCACATTCGAAGATCGAAGCGAGTTCCGATGTCGAAGTGATTAAAAAAACACGTTTGTGACCAATGAATGACATTATGTAAAATAAAGCATATTTAGTTTAATCACGACTTTTATTTCATTATGGCAAGTGGAAAAAAACAACAGAATCCGTTCCATAATGAGAGACCTTTCCCGAGTATTTGTCTCGTAAGAGTTCGAACTGCGGTAAATCATAAGATCCATTGACCTACGGTTTGCCAATTCTTAATAATAAATGTCCGAAAGAGGTATCAGATTAGGTAAGGTTTATTAAAGTACATAATTAAGAATTCTTTATGGTTTATTCCTAATACCAACATCTATCAGCTGACAGCAGTAAAACCAAGCATATGCTGAACTCTAAACTTTAAACCGTTATAAAGTCGTCATATTTTCAACATTTACCAACTCATCGGTCAATAATAAAACTTACTTGATAACCTTAGAATTTACCGCAGTTCGAACTTCAAAGCTAGTAATCACTACATAAAACAAATAATTTGAATTAATTTCATGGCCTGATCACCACAACATTCAGCGAGTGCTTCCTTAGGTGTCTTGACAATAAATAAAACTACAGATAATTAATTATAAGTGTAATAGACATTTCGTAGGCCATAAACGTTTAAAAATGTGGTTGTTTTGTTTATTGTACAAATGACTTTTCAATGGTAAAAAATCAATGCTTCTAATTACTTCTTTTGTTTATAATACTTTAAAATCTGCTGTTACTAATGATTTTATCAAATATGATCTTAAGTTTTCGTGTTCCAAAACCTGGAATTTCCAAAAATTGTACAACGCTTCATCAAGTACTTATGTTAAAAATACTTATAGATGTACCTATTTTTATATTTAAAAAAACATCCAGAAAATATTTTTCAACAACAAATCAACGTTTGTATAAAAATGTAAACAGTGTTGATATTTTTTTTTTTTTCAGAAAAACTTCCAATATCCTTGTTTCCGATTTAAATACAATATTACACATTCGAGTTGTCAATCGATTGAATGGAAGGACAATCTTAAAAACTAACTTATCAAAACATCAAACAATGATACATAGAATTAATCTCTATATCATAATATTATATACATTAAGTACCTACGTACAACACAAACAGTTCACACGAGTCCTGACAACTGTCGTGACAGACAGCTGACAAGTGTGAACAAGAAGTCAAATGAATCATAAGATGAAACTTATTGAACTTAGTAGTCATAAAACAAAATAAAGCGATTCATTATGTTGTTACTTGAGTATAAAATTGTAGTAAATATAACGGAGGAAGCTATATAACGGGGAAGGAATACTAACGAGTCAAGTAGAAAAACTACTGGGGTCATCAAAACTAACACCAAGTAGTGTAACTATATTAGGATTTAATTTAGTGTGTGAATACGTCCGACGCTTTATAGCACTCCGAATGCATGAATTCTGCGTTTATAATTTAAAAATATATATATTTTTCAAATTCAAACAGCAACTATCTTTGGTATATAATAATCAAACATAAATAACATTCATATAAATCTTTGTATTGAATATTTCTCAACAAAGAAAATAACTTGGATAAAAATATACAACAGTAAAAAACAAATACTGAAAAATTAAATGCATTCCGGTTATTTGAAATGATTGAAGTACAAACTAAACACTTACACTTGTAGCTTGTAGGAACTTGTGATCAACAAAAACATTCATTTCATTAGGCCTTATACTCAAGTAAGGACAATGAAACAAAGCTCTGAATACATTACACACTACTCCACTAATGTCAATAAAAATGACACAATTTACTTACAGTGACATACTTAATCATGAATCAACAGCAGCTATGCAGCCTTCGCTTTGTGTTACACATTAACGGGCTTTAAAACCAACATCTAAATTACAGCAGTAATTATAGGACTTAAGTTGTTTAAAAATTTTATTTTGAAGTCTATGAACATTTAAAATAAGTTTAGGCCAGGTGTACACTATAGATAGTCGTTGTTTAGTAAAGTTAATAATCAAGTATCGAGTAGAGATATTGAGCAATGTATGAGGTGGTTACAATCTAGTTATTAAAACCATTGCAAAAGCAAGTCCTGTTGAGCACAACATGACAATTATTATAAAAATAGCATCCCAAGGTCATACAGTGTATCAGATAGTTATTACATTATACAAACCAGCTGGTACGACTTCACACACACACAGAAAACATTCAGATTAGTCAATTATTTATATGAATAGGTAACAAGTATTTAACAGTGGATGATTGATACATTAAGCTCTATTAAGTCTTTGTAATCTTTGGTTTGAGAGTCAACTTATTGAGAAACCAGTCATGTTATCTTTTGTCTTAATCTATTAAGTATGAAACATCCTTATTTTGTGTAATGTTGTGTTTCTTTTTGTACTCCGTGACCTTATCCAACACCAATCTCCATGCTTTCTTGATAGATTCATACATTTCATTTGTAAACGGTTCAAAGTCCTGATATTTTTTCCTACGTCTGTATATGCCCTCACGATTCATTACAGCGCAGTTCATATCCTTCTGTAATGCAAATAAAATATAACTATATACTATGTATGTAGTGGATAAAACATCGATTATGATAAGGACTTTATACTGATATTAAATGATTCTTCAGATTTCATATACTTTCTGAATATTAGTAATTAACACATTATGTACAAGTGAAGGTTTATTACAGAAAGTGTTTAGGATATACAAAGATTATAATGACGGCAGTACTAACCTCTGTATAAGTAAAGTTTATGAAGTCAAGAACTCCACTAAGGTTGTTCCGAGTGTCTTGGACAAGCAACTCGTAGAACAAAACATGCACCGGACCGGAAAAGTTGGTCAGCCACAGGTTGTGCAAAGACTTCCACACCGACAACTGATGGAAAACATAAGTAGACCAGTCTGGAAAGATATCAATGTTTTAATTAAATAATTTGTTTGTCAATGTGATATTAACCATAAAAATGATGTTAATACACAGTAACAAGTAATTTATTGTTTAGTAATTACCAGATTTTTTATATTTATTCTTTTTGAAGGCAGACTTTGGTGCCGTTCCCACATGTCCTTTATGAAGCCTGTTGAAATCAGCCTGAAATAGTAGACATTAATCAACAAAATTAAAAATCAATAGTCACATAAACCCCTACATATCACCAACATACCATGAATGTCTAAACTGAGTAATATAAGTGTGAATGAAACTTTTACCTATGACAAGCATCTAAGAGCGGAAGCAATCTGTTAGAAGCGGCAACACAGAGCACTGGAATATGACAACACAAAATAGACACAATAACATAAGTAATAAGACATAAATAAAATAAAGTGATTCTTAAAAAGGTAAATAAGTTGAAATAACAAAATTTCTTTACAAAATCTAAACAATTTACCTACTAAATGTTTTTGTTGATAATGAAAATTCAATATCTACGAGTATAAGAAAGTATTTAAATTAGTAAGCAAATTAAAACATAAGAGGCAAGCTTCAGCCGGGACTTTGGATTTAATGTATTGTATTTTTATAACAGTTAACTCAATAATTTTACGGACAAATACAAATAGAATGACAAAATTGTATGAGGAAAATTGTTCACTTTACCAAAATAGCATCCCTAGGGTTGCGTATGAGTAGGATAGCCGATTTAAATTTATCAGACTCTAAAGGGGGAGCCTCGTGTGTCTTAACAACAAGTACCGATCCATCAGTAACATTCTCAGCAGGAAATCCATGCATTCGTAGGCCATAGTCCATATATATGGAACCAGTTACTACACCTATAAGATGTTATTGATATCAAAGGAATTGTTCAAATAATTAACCTTGTATGTTGTTATTTACTACCTGTTGCTTGCTGCAAGAGGTATCTCAACCATGTATTACCACTCCCCGGATATGAAACTAATGCAACTACGTTTGGAGACGGTGGTGAACGCCATCGCAAATTTTTACACCAATTAATTCTCGCTTCCCGTAAACCAAAATGATTTATAATGTTATTACCATAATAACCTCTCGATCCATTAAGAGGCCGTAACATAAACACTATTAAAGAGAAGTATACTAGTACCACTAACATAGCGATAAAAAGCAAGGGTCTTCTCGACATGTTTCTCAATTTTTGTACTTAATGTTTAATTTATACATGTCATCGTATAAATTGGCATTGCCCAGTTTTAACACAGATAAAGTCCAAGACTTGGTCCATGATAATGTAGTTCTTCAACTTGTGTGATTTAGACGCTGCTTCTCGTTATTACTAGTCATTTTATAGAAAAACTTATTGGCCTAACCTTTTGTTTTAGTATTGATATTAAGTATCGACCGATGGGCTATGGTATGTGTCAACTTGTCATTATACTTTTTGACATATAATGTCATTAAATAGAGATTTAATGAAATAACTCTCATTTATTAACATGTATTTAATATTAAATTTTGATAAAGCCTAACAAAATATATGTTGCTATGTTGCAGTTAAATTTTACGAATTGGTGTATTCAAAAATAATAACAATAGTAAAGAGAAGTTTTAAGACGTAATATGTATAGTAATACAGATTATATAACTTTGTTTTCATTATTAATATTTATTGTAAATAGTTGTACATTGATTTTTGGTCAACATAATGTTTTTGTATATAAAGCACATGAAATATAATTTATTAAAATGTATATGATCTTTAAAGTTTTACTAAATTATTACCTATCTTTCGTCTTAAACATTTAATATTGCTTTTATTTAAAAACTTTGAGCTTAAAGCCATAAGTTATCACTTGTTTAGTTTTAGCATTTTTAAGTATGTTACAATAAACTAACAATATACTACTATATAATAAAATATATAATCAGTTTAGAAAAAAAATAAGTTAGAAAGTAACTGAGAAAGTTATAAAACTTATTTAGAAAATATTGTAATAGGAAATAAAACAAAAAAAGCAAGAAGTTATTTTTGCAAATGAAAAAAATATACAGGTTTGAAAAATAAATATTATTTCCTTAGTCACGAGAAATTAGATATTCGAATTTTCCTTAAAATTGTATGGCAATTTTCAATATTCCCTGTGCAGATCTCTAAATACATTTGAAGCGGTAGAACTTTGGGTGAATTTATTTGTAGTAATATTTTTCTTGCTGTAATGAGATCTCCCCTCAGTATGTGGCAAACTGCCGCCTTGGCCCATACTGAAACTGCTATCATATCTCTCATCTGGTAAGGCAGGATCGACACAAGTTCATGTATCATCGGTGGATGCAAATGTTCTACTGCCTCTGTAATTTTATCTAGATTGATCAAGGCTTCTGCTGCATAAATATGTGCCCATGCCTTCTGACAGTTGGTGGCATCGGTTTGGTTCAAAAGTTCATTGGCACTCATGAGAGCTGATAGAGGATCTTGTAAATGAAGAAAAATATAACTTTGCAAGACTAGAATGGAGTTTTTCAAATCACATCTCTGTTTCCAATTGATAGGAGGTCCTGGAGGTGCTTGTATGAGTGTTGTGCTGGCTTCCAGCTGGGATTCTTTGTCCGGCAGAAGGGTAATTGCATTTCGTAGACACAAAGCTGCAAACTCTAGTGATAGCGACGGTATAGCAAATGATTCACCAGATGAGGAATACTTGGCCTTATTTTCCTTTGATAACAAAATCCTTGTGTGTGGTCCACTTCCTATCTTTTTGACAGTGAAGGGCTGAATTTCATCACTGCAACATTTCTTGACACAACATTCAGCTAGTCTCAACCAAATACGAGGGTTGTTGGGATAGTGCCGAGCTGCTTCCACCAAACATTCAAACGACCCTTCAGTATTATTTGCGGCCAGTAATGCCAGCCCTAAGTTATAAACATAGAGTGGACGATCTTTACATGCTATCAACATTTCACTATCCTCATTCACCATGGCTCTGAAATGTTCTTTGACAGCATGCTGGAAGTACTTTGATGCCAAATATGGTTTCTTGATAGACAAATAAATAACACCTAGGTTATTGTTGATAGCTGCCCATATCTCCTCCCCTTGAGTTTTGATATCATAATTAAACTCTATAGTCTTGTACAATCCCAGGGTTTCTGCTGAGTCATTAACCTCCCCATTAACATATTTTTGTTGTGCAACTATGAAAGCATTTTCAATGGAATCAGGTTTGAGGTTTGTTTTTTGTCCCAGATATATTTGTGCCCGAGCCTCTAGCCTTTCAAATAGATCCTTCAAGTTATTATTAGTTTTCAAAGGTTCCCCGTGTTGTTTAGCAACTTCTAATGTCTTCTCATATGTACGCCGGCAGAGGGTGGCCTCCATTAACAGTAATATAATTTGTTGATGAAGTTTATTGTCCTTTATATTCTTACAAGTTAATAACTTCTCTAGAACAATAGTACATTGATAGAAATACCGAGAATGATATAGAAGAACAGCGTAATTGTATAATAAACAAGTCAAGCTGGTGTCTACTGTTTCTACTTCAGGAAAAGAAGTCCCTGTGAGTTTGGATATCGTCTTTTTGAAAGTATTTATATCCTTCATGTCACTTTTCACAAATTCCACAACGGCTTTGTTATGTTGAACTCTTTTCAGTAAAATACTTTTGTGGCTGACATAACTTTCCAATTCGTTCAGATTCTGTAACGCAGCTTCGTAGTCCTTTTTCAAGAAATTCTGATGAGCTAGGATCGCTGGATCATCCTTGATGTTTGACATAATGTTAAAAAAGATTTAAACACCAGTAATTTATGTAAAAATGTAAAGGAATTTAGTAATAATTGTTTATTATCTGATTTACTTGGTTATGAGTTATTTAAAAATTAAAATGTCAATGTCAAAGTCAAAAATATATGTCGTAAGTTAGTACTCTTGTTACTTTTACACAAATGATATAACGTTCATCACTAGCATATAAAAATTTCAGTGTACCCTTAAATAAAAATTATTTGTTTATTGATAAAATACCATAATGTACTTACTTTCGGTTTACATGTCGATTCAACATATAGGAACTTGGCCGCTATCAGAATTATTTCCTTGTTCCATAGTGGCGTAGATTAACGGGCGAGGAGATAATGATTAACACTTGACTTAAATTTAATCAACGTTATAATTCAAATAATTAATTAACATAAAATACGATTAACAAAACTCAATAGACAAGGTTCAATTACAAAGTTCGTATTCGGTATTAATCCAAATCACACGACGTTCTTACAGCGGCACTTCGCTTTTACGCATCGCTAAATCACTAAAACTACCCTCAATTTATCTTAAAAATAATCAATTTAGTCTTTAAAATTACCAAACGCACGTCCCTGTTCGTCTTAAATGTGTTTTCTAGATTCGGGTATCTTATTTAAGAAAAAATTACAATCTGTAAGTTGCTAGTATAAAGCTAATCTCTGACTTAAATCACACCCAATTAATTCACGATGACCCGGACGTAGACTCCAATGAGCTAGCCCGTTCATCTCTACTAGCTGATCAAAGCGGGAACCCGACGTGGACTTCTTCGAGCCAGCCCCTTCACGCTCTGATTCAGCACTACTAGAGACATTGGTCGGAAATCCAACCATTTCCATCAATACCATACAAATCACACACATTAACTCAAACTTACAAAAATCATTTATGGTTCATAAATCTTGGAGGCTATGACAGTTACCGAGCTATTAGGTCCATCGATACGTTGCAGTTCGTTCGTTCGTTCGTTTTGCAGTTTAGTTTGGTTACTTTCGCTACACTTAACAAAAACGGTCTCTCAGAGAAAAAAAGGTTTGACTTGAGCTTTGCCTTTATTAAATTTATCTACTTCCGTTGTTGAGACAAGCTTCATTATGGGTAGTGTCTAAATATATTTTCGATTCGACACAATTTTGAGCTATTAGTGATATCCCTAAAAACGGCGCCAAATACTAGTTCCGTAAGGGTATGTCCTGTACCCTACAGCGAGTGGTACTAAGAGCTATTTCTACCACAGGGAGTACGTCAAGCCACAGTTTATAGGGGTCGTTTTCTATAATAGTAAGCAAACATTTTTAGGTCTACATGAGTCTTTCTACCCGACCGTTGGCTTTACTAGCCCCTATCGCTGTAAGGTTAAGTTAAGCCCCTGTCGTTATAATTAATTATATAGCGATGATGAAATCCGTAGAAGAATTTTCACGGCCAAAACAGTAATAACCCAACTGAATAAAATTTGGAGAGATAAGAAAATTACTAATCGACCAAAAATATATCTGATACGAACACTTGTCTTCTCCATATTGCTGTACGGTGCAGTGACATGGACTATCAAAGCCGTTTACAGGCAGAGAATTGATGCCTTTAAAATGTAGTGCTAGTGAAGTATGTTACGCATACCTTGGACGATCCGCCGTACGGACGTCACTATAATAAAAGAACTCAAAATTCAAAATGGTGAGCGCTTATTTAATCTCTGTTATCAACGCGTACTGGCGTTCTTTAGTCATGTCGCTTGCAGAACTACGGACAGCCTTGAACACCTAATAGTGACTGGGAAAGTGGACGTCAAATGACCTAGAGGCTGAAAACCCAAAGGTGGTTAGATCGAATTCCAGGACATCTGGAAATATCTGCCAGAGTCGCACTCCATCAGGCGACTAAACGCACCCTGATGGAAACAGTTTACCCAGAAACTCTGAAGTCACGATCGCCAACATTGAGGGCACGATTAAGAAGAAGTATTCCGAGGAAAGGGCACATTAGGAATCGGAAACAGACGAACTTGTGGAGCCCAGAAAGGAGCTTTGCATACGATGCAAGCGTCAACAAAAAGGCGCACTTGCTCGGCCATTTGGGGAAACCATGAGTACTTCTCGTACAACATATCGAGGTTCTTTTCAACACCTAGGTGTTGGATCTCAGTGTGGATATGGTTGATTAAAGTCCATACAAGGGGCTGAGGGATAATTGGTAACCAACGACTAACTTTGTTCCGCTCAATTTTTTTCGATATAGGACATTGTTTCTAACAGTACAAGTGTGACTAGTTAAATCATTAAAGTCATTATTCATATGCTTAGCAACAAGATCCTGGTAATATGCATCACGTTTTTTGTTCTAAGGCTAACCACCCTAAGTTTAACGCTACAAACTGCACAGGCTTACTAGATACTAGAGTCCTGCTTCCATCACTTTCGGAAGTGCCCAACTCAGGGTCCGAAAGAGGATTGAGAGAAAGGTAGCGTGTTCCATGCTGCTGCCTTGCATGTCAATAATTTCAAAATCATACATTTGTTGAAGTTGAAGTAGCCCAAAATCTATATGCTCTTGGGGTTAAATCTTTTTTTGACTGAGAAGCTTTTAAAGAATTGCAATCCGTGAAAAAATATATCTAACTCTAAGAATTGGCAATAGTCTACATACATTTTGTCAGTGATGTCCTTTCTTTTTTTACAAGTACAATGCGACTTGAGAAAGGGGAATTGCTGACTCTGATAACACCTGCTTCAAGGAGAGCACCCACCTTTTCTAAGACAACCCCTTTTTTGACGATAGTTGACCTACAACGTTTAGGGATGCCGTCAGTAAAAAATAGTTAGACTTCTTTAAAATAACGATAAGTGCTTTCTTATCGTCACCTTCCAAAGCAGTTTCGATACAAGAAAAGTTAAGATTACACCAGGTTGAGCACTTATCTGTTAGAGACGTTTCAGGTTTTAAGAAAATAATGCAAGCAATGTTTGTCTAGGTTAATTATTAGCTCTATAAGGTCTTGCCCAACAACCACGAGTTCGAAAACAATATTCTCAGGAATAATATGACACAAAAGAGACACTAAAACGTTTTGAAATATGACCTGGCTTAAAATTTGTGTATTACAATAAGTCTCTAATGTCCCTACACCTTCAAAAAAACTACTTCGTTGCTCAAAGTACCGAGAAGCTTATTCGGACAATTTTCAGATACAGTCAAGCAGGTAGACCCACTGTCTTAAAGAGAAGGAACAGCCTCACCGAATGATATCGTCTACTCGCCTCGGATCAGCTTGTAAAGGTATACCGTACGTTTATTATCAGAACATGGCGAGGCCAGATGTCCGGTCTTCTAAATCTGCTTCTGTACTGTCCGGCTCAACTGGTTTAACTACGTCGTCGAAGTTGGTTGAGAGGCTGACATTTTTTGTAAAATTTTCTATTGTTCTAACTAAATTTAACGCAGATGGATGATCACGACTTTCCTCATTTAAACGTCCTCTGCATCCCACTGCTGATATAGGAACTTGGCGGCTATCGGAATTATTTCCTTCTTTCATAGTGGCGTAAGTTAACGGGCGAGGAGATAATAAAAACTTGACGTAAATTAAGGAAGGTTCGATTTCAAAGTTTCTACTTGTTATTAATCGAAAACACACATCGTTCCTCGGACGACGTGGTGTCTGCGCCACCGACGAACAGAACATTTCACCGATTCCAGCATGCTACCACCGGTCCCCCGAGTTAGGTCCACCGGACTGCCACTTGAAGGTTTATGGATCCCTCCTTTAGTAACATACGTTTCGCTAAATCACTAAAACTACCCTCAATCTATCGCGAAAATTGTCAATTTACTCTCTAAAATTATAAATGCGCCGTCATATTTGTTTAAGGTAAAATAAAAGTCCCTAAATAAAATTTTATTTACAAATCACTTTCTTGCTTCAGGAACTCAATTGTTGTAATCGAATTAGGGTTTAATTCCAATAGTGTTCGTCGTTTTCCAATTTTTAGAGAAATTATTATCTCGTCTCCGCTGTAAAAAAAAATATTATGGTAATATACAAAGTTTCGTGTTTTTATAAAAAAGCCGTTGGAAGTTAATGAAACATCAAACTAAATCACCCCACGTCGGTAGTTTGTAAAGTATGTTTTATTCAGTAGATATTTTTATTACACATATTACAACTTTTTTGAAAAATTATCACAATACAAGAGTCCTTTCCTGATTCTTATTATTTCGCATACATTTATTGTCCACAGACAACTCCTTGTTTCGTATAACTTTTACGCATACTTAGTGTACATACTTGAAAGTAGATATCGTAATAAATGATAAAGAAATCGTGCCTTAAGTGGTGCGCAACAAAATAATTTTGGTGAAAAATTTACCAAAATTGCTTTTTGATTTAGAATTTCATTTACTTTTTTATTGCAATAGAAATATATCGTTAGTTTGTTTAAGATGTTTTATTATGACAACCGATAAACATAATATATACATCTGCTTAGAGCTTGAGAGTACACTCCTCTATCCTCATGTTAATAATTCTTAGAAATAAATGAAACGTTATGAAATATATAAATTATTATAAATACTTGCTCGTTATGAAGTACAATAACGATTGGTTCTCTGGGTGTAATGAAGGCGACATGGTTTAAAGGCAATTTAGACGCTGATTCATTTCCAATTACCTTTATTCTTCTGGAACCACGAGGAATAAACTTTGAAAAATGTCCCATGGCATAGAACATGGGCTGCTTTAGGAACTCGTCACTTGTTCTGTTCACAATGATGGCAGCATCAGCGAAATTATTCGCCCAGTTGGGTCCTCCGCGAGGGTCCAGACACAGATTCCAATCAAACCATCCGACTAAGTTATAATTCAAATCCTGAAACACATCTCAATCGATATATTTTCAAATCTTCATATTTTTTGTATCATAAACTGAGGTTTAGACAGATTATATTTTGTGGGTGCTACATAAATATTTTGTTACAGATATATTAATTAGTTTTAATTCTATGTCTTTCTACAAAATGATCTTAGTTTTTCTAATGAGAAGCTTGATTGGGATAGATAAATATTTCTACCGTATCTCAATGAATAAACAAGTGATGATGTTTTGCAGTTCGTATTATTCTCTCACCTCTATAATATCTGTAATGTATGACTTGGCTCGTTGCCAGGAACCTAATAGTACTTTGTTTTTTTGTCTGTGCTGACTCCCTAAGGATATTATAATTAATTTGTATATCATATATATGGATATACATATAATTTATTGCTATGTATGGCAAGGTACAGGAGTGGTTTTGAATGAAGGAATTCACCGTTATAACAAACAATGGTCATTTAGAATCTTTTTGTGTTTTTCACTCTTAAATTCCAATAAAAATATTTTTGCCATATTCATTAATCAACACCTATCTGTCCAGATCAGGCAAATAATAAAGAAGTTGTCAATCTTCACTATATACTGGTTGCACATCTTCTTGAACTTGGATCTGATGGTGATAATGGGCCATGGCAGCTTAGGCACTTATAGATGATAAAGATGTCTTTGTTGTGATAAAGATCACGTTAGGAACTTTAGCATGTAAGGTTCTTCAATGTGACTTCTTTGCTAAGTACAGCAACAAATCGCCAGAAATTTTTGTGTTCGTCGCTCGCGAAAATCAAAATACCTCCATGTTTGAGAACAATATTTCAATAGAGACTGGTACGGAAACACTGGCTGGTATAATTTCATCAGTATAGAAGTGAACTCCGATTCCATCGACGTATTCCAGAGCTTTAGGATGAGCGTTCTTCATCTTTACGAAAATTTGAACTTCAATATACATATATGTAGGAGTACAATGACATAGTTTTTAAATTGACCAATATATAAGGCTTTCATAACATTTTATATAGTAGATTCACGAGATACATATATATAAAAGTTGTTCCCCTTCATTAGAGCCATCAAAATTAAAAATTAAAAAGTGATTCTTGGCACTTGCTCGATCAATATTAGATCAGCATTATGTTTATGACGTATGTGTGGTGTTACTCTTAATGCTCGAATGAGAAAAACATAAATGAGAGGTTGGAGTGAGCCATAATATTATGTGGGGTCGATGTAAGGAAGAATCCTGTCTAACATGAATTTAAAAGAAGAAAGGCTAAAATTGTTTTATGGAGTAATAATTGTGAAAGAAAGTATGCTTTGTCATTCATTTGCTATGTTATATTTACCTGAATTCAGATTTTAAGAAGTAAAGTTGATATGATAATATATCACATAGTTTGAACACAAGTAAATAATAAGAAATAACGAAATAGTGTACTGTATGTTTTATAAGGTGTACTGTAAGTGTACTGTATGTTTTATAAGGTGTACTGTAAGTGTACTGTATGTTTTATAAGG
>DVQP01000823.1:0-19140 GCA_018231745.1 Danaus eresimus | reverse complement strand
TCATTTACATATTTAAATATATGTTTATACAAACATTATTTTAACTTCTGCAAATAGATAGTTTTAAATCTATTTTTAAAACTTTTTCCCAAGCTGAACGAATTACTTATTTTGTTTTCCCCTTTGTTGATTTTTGTTACGAAGATAAATTAATTAACTTGCAGCCTAGTGTACGAGCATAAAAATCCGATTATACAAATAATTTGTAATTGGAAATTGTATATACATATACATATGTACTGCTTATCTATCATTAGCAAATTAATGGTTTTTATACATTATGTAACAATAATTTAATATTTATATGAATGTTCTCATTCATATAGATAGCAAGTACAAATGGTGAATACATTTATTACTTAGAGTAGTAAAAAAATACTTAGGGCAAAAGCACAACACGTGTATTAAGTTGCAGTTTATAATATCGAGGCCAGCTGTCGTGCGAAGGTTAGGTCAAGGGGAGTGCAAGTATTTATACGACCAGTCAGTAGTTTATAACCATAATAAAGTTGTAAAGAAATATAGAAACGATTTTTAAAATAAATATCTTCAAAGGAATTAGAATGTTTAAGGACCTACATGATTAAGTTATATTTTTAATATAATGACAAGCTCTTAACATACGAGTTAACTAAATAATTTTATATCGTCATTATAAGTTACCAAAATTATATTAAGTTATTGTATATGTCGAATTTTGAGCGCTCCTTGAGCTTTCCTCCTTTAGTTATTAACTTCCAAATTATCATAACAATTAATTTATTGCTGAATGATTACCTAGTTACATAAAAATACAATTTAAATAAACAAAGCAAGATAACTCAAAATGTAGAATTAGAATTATTTCACAAAGTAATAAAAATAACTCACCAATCGGCCGCTGGAGCTTGAGTGTGTCTAACACTCGAGTCCGTTTGCTTAAATACGTTTTCCCCAACCGTCTCAGGCAGATGGGATGCGTAAGCAAGTTATGATTACCCACATTTAAGTTTTGAACAATTATAAATCCTAAAATATTTTAAAGTAAACGATCGATAAAGTAAATCCTTTGTTTAAACACTAATAGAAAGACTAGCGAAATAAAATAATAAAAATTACTGAGTAGCGATTTATCCTTATGTCAATATTCCATACAATAATTAAGTAAAATAAAAATTAACAGTAATTCTAAAACCATTCTTAACTTTTTAAAAATAATTATAACTTTTTCTTAACACAACAACAGAATTCATTACATTATTCACTTCCGATGTCATTGAAAAGTTTAAATTCCTTAACAATCAAGTAACAAAAATGTTAATAATATCAAAGAAATTCCTAAAAATATTCATAATAACTGTTTTATCACAGTGTAAGTTTAATTAATCGTTGTCAAGTCTCGTTCCAATATTACTCCAAGATAACTCCTAAATGAATTTCATCCTTTTGACTTCTCTTTAAAAATATATTATATTCATTAATAATGCGTTTTGTTATTGTTAGAAACAATATCACTACATAGTATAAAAACAAAGTCGCTTTCTCTGTCCCTTTGTATGCTTAAATCTTTAAAACTACGCAACGGATTTTGATGCAGTTTTTTTAATAGATAGAGTGATTCAAGAGTAAGGTTTAATGTATAATAACATCAATTAAATAGTGAAGAAATACTATTGTTTTGAGGTTTCTAATGTGATGCTGTTAATTATATAAAAAATCCACTTACATTGCAAATGCAGGCTGAACCCTACGAGATTTATCAAATTAATGCACTAATTATCTGACCACATTGATAAAGTCTACACAAAACTCCGCGATGGGATGTCTATCTCTTGTGGATATCCAACAAAAACATTTATTTAGTCATTTACTTTTTATGACAAATAATGGCTAATTTTCAAAACGATTTTAACCAATACAGCATTAATGCTTATTCAATTGAATAGCTTAAATATAAAGTTGATTTAATATAGATCTATACGTTCTTTTACAGCACAAAATTTATATGAATATTCCCGGAAATATTACAAATTTAAAATAACGGGACGTAGCGCTTGCGCTTGTACATGCAGGCAGGAGCGGCGGATCAAAACTACTGGATCAATTTCAATCATTTTTTCAGTTAGTAACATAGGCTACATATGTTATAACCGTGCAAAGCCAAAGCGGGCCGCTTTGTTTTATATACAACATTCACAGTTTTTATGTAGTGTATTTAGTATCAGCTTTGCACCTGTGTGAAATAAGGACAGGTCGCTAGTCTTAATATATATCTATCTTTTTCTTCAAAACACAAAACACAACACAAAACTCACATCTCGTCTGCCGGTGAACGCGGTTGCTGAAAAGTAACCGAAACTTCGGGAGTATGTAGATTTTACAAAAATAACGCCCGCGTAGTTTATCCGGTAATATTAGTTTCATATAAATGTATAAGACTTTCAAAAATCTTAGATCTCACAATACAATAATAATAAAACTAAAAAATTTTATATTTAAAAATATAAATCTACTCATACTTTTCAAAGAAACATAAAACATACCCCAATTAATATAAATATTATCGACTTATTTTGGCATGCTTTAACAAAATAATTATTTGTACCTGTCAACCAAAGATTTTAGTTAATTAATAAATAAAATTAAGCCCTAAGGCTGCTTTGACGACGATCACAAAAAGGTATTTCTAGCATAACAAAGTTACACCGAATGGGTACCGAAAGGAGACCTGTGTTAAATAATTTACATAATTTACGTGTTTACAGACGGAATACGGAAAAGAGGCGGACTCTTTTGGATCTTCTGAAGTCTTAACATTCAATTTGAGTAACAAGACGGTTCTTCTTTCACGTAGAAAGCTCTTAATCGCCTGCTTATATTACGGCATCAACAGTAATATTAAGTTAATTTACATGAAACATTAATTACTAATCTCAGATGGTTATCACCAGGCCTAGTACCCGTACATTTACCTTGATGCACTGAATTACTGACTTGGTCTATCCATTAAACATAATCACTTATATCTTGTTTAATCAGACATAAGCTGAATAAGTTAGCTGAAGTCATTTTACTTAATTTGATTTTATAAGCTCCAGATTATATTGTACTAACACTGTATTATATGATGCACTTTCAATTATAATGTATGAAACTAACAGCCGAAAAATATTCTTATTCAGATATTTAATTAAAATAAAACAAAATATTTGAATTGTAAAACTGTTTGCATAAAATGTTTCGTTCTGTCAACACTCTCTTGATGGCAATTAAAAGAAACGGTGCTCAATAAAGTTACCAATATTTTACGACCCTAGAGAGAAATGTGGGTTCATGAATTTCTAAAACGGCCAACGTGTTCCTAATACTGTGTTATAGCAAATGATAAATTAGTGTACAATTTTGTGTATGAGCAAACACTACATAAACAATCGATAAGATGGCCATATATAGACTTATATATGAATATAAAAATGAATTAGTTAGTGTGAAAAATTTAATTTGGGGTCATAAAAGTTCATCCAAATTTCATGTTAAATGGATTCCATCGCGGCGTTAACAGTAATAACACTCGACATGTCCTTTAATTGAAATGGCAAAGAGTAATCAACAAATGGAAAACGGCAAAACCCGGAAAGTCGTTTACGTTGGCAGACTTCACATGGTTACAAAATGTCTCTATTGCAGAAAAGATCAGTATTCCGTTAAAAGACTGAATGTTTCACTTTAAAATGAACATTTTATTTGACAGATTGTATTCTACGGTGATGTCGTGTATGCACTGCCTAATTTAATTTAGTTCTGTTAAATTGATAGTATAAAAAACATTTTAGTTATTAAATTCCTTGTATTAAAATTACATTTGCGAAATCTCGATCTCAATAGGGTACTTTATTTAAAAAGTTATTTTGTAGTTAATAAAGTAGGACGTCTGTCTTAAATACTGTTGGGACTCTTCCTCGTTTCTGAACATGAAAAAAGTATTTATATAATCATATTCTACAACACATACCTACATATATTTCTTTTCACCGTCGAGAACCGACTCAGCATTTCATTCATTTAGAAATGTTGCTATATACTTATTTCTTCTTAATAATTACTCTTAAATTATTATTTTTCCTATATTCATATTGATATATGAATGTACGAAATATTTATTAAGGTACACTGGTATCTGTTCATACATACATATAATATGTATTTTACAAATGATTCTACTCGTACATAAATTTAAAATTGTTTCAGCAACTGTTCAATATGAGAGGTAATTAAAGCGATTTAACGAAAACAAGTAATAGCAGAGCTCCAGCACAGGTTTGTCCCTATTAACATAAAGTACGGAAGCAATAAAACAGAGCCTTCCAAAATACTGCCCACTTCGTTACATCGGTACAGAAAACCGTTCATATTTCCAAACGTCGTTCCATTTAATATCATAAATTGTTGTCTGATACAATTTCTATTACAGAATATTACATAATATATAAACTAATAAGATTTATGTTATATTAAATTATTAATGAATATAGTTTTACCAAATTTAGTTGAATATAATTTGAACACTTGTAAGCTAAATATAAGCAGAATTATTTTAAACTACCGATAGACGTAATTTGGGTTTCTTGAGGCATGTTGTAAAACTATAACTACATTAAATAACGTGGGTTTAACTATTGGAATCAAATACACAAATTTAGCATTTTCGACTATAAGCAATTTATAAAAACTTCGTAATACACACACATGTTATATTTTTATTTTGCATGAAGATAACATGAAAGGAGAAGAGTATTCAACTTCCTTTTATCGTTCGTTTTATAAGACTCTTTGTTATGTCGAAACCAATTTGCTTGCGAGTTTTAGCTCCGTGTATCCAGAGAATAAATGTGTAAGACACATATTTACTTAACATATGTTATTTCTTAATTAATATGTCAAGAAAATAAATACTCAAGATATTTATTTTACATATTTTGTTATTTTTAATTCGTCTACATGTTATGAACAATAAATACTCTTTTTATATTCAGATGTACTTAATTTAATTTTCGTACGAAACAGTTTCAGATAGGGATAAAAAAAAAACTTATTATGTCAAAAATATTTTTTCCTCGTTTTTATTAATCTATTCTAGTTTTAAAAAATAAAACATAAACTTAAACCAACATAATGAGTAGAGTAATATCAGTTGTATTTAGAAAAAATACTATGAACTAAAAAAATATCATACATATATATAATTAAAAATAACAACAGTATACAAATAATTTCAATTTTAAATCGGCAACATAAGCAAGCAAAGCAATGTTAAAGAAATTTAAATATAATAACCACGAATAATACCCTTCTAAAACCAATGAAGGCTTATATAGCATCCAATTAATAACATATATTATGTAAGCTTTTAGTTATTTACTAGAAAATATCAAATAACCTATGAAAGGTTCAGACTGAAAGATAGTTTCATTTATTTAACATCCGATCCGAATACTTTAGAGTTTCGAGCTCAGCGTTTAAAAGCACTTGCTCTTAATAAAAAACTTCGTTAGAACGTTTTGTGATGTGAAGGTTGCTCTTTGCTGGATATAAGCCTATTTGAATTTAAAATAAAAATCAGATTTCGAATTCTCATTTACCTCTATGTGCTATGACGTCATATAGAGGTAACTTAGAAACGTCGGCGTTTATACAACCCGCTATGAATAATTCAAATCTCTAATATGAAGCAGATATTTGTTACAACCTAGCAAAACATGCAACAGCGTATAACTGAAAAATCCGCTTTATGTTTCATTATTATCTTATTAAATATTTTTTGTTTAATTACTATGTTACAGCTGTATTCAACAAGTATGAATTAATATTGAAGATCTGTGTATATGGTTTCCTTAATGTTATTATAACATTTGCTATTTTAATATTGGTATAGGTAAAAGATATTATTTTAACTATGGCTCGCGTAAAATACCTATATCCTTACAAAACTTTCTTTACGCTTTGCCAAGTTGCGACCGCCACTATTTCCTTAGGAATTTTTTATGGAGACGATTAAAAAATCTCTTCTGAGCTGCCGAGATAATGTATTCTCTTTTAAAAGTTTTCTACTAGAGTCTTTTTATATAATTAGGTATTTGAGTATGAGTATGCTTGTATTTACTATATACATAGCTATTTGCACTTAAAATACTTGCTGATTTATTTCTATGTAAGAAAATGTTTACGGTTCATAAAAAAAAAGAGAATTAAATTAAAAATTTAACGATCGGTTGTTTGTTCGTAAATATTTTTCATTGAACGAAGTCTTAACATAGAAAATCATCAATTAATCGTACAAAATAAGTAGCGTGGACCCAATAAAGGTTGTTTAAATTAACATTTCATATTCAAACAAGCATTAAGCTTGATGAAAATACAAACATCGGACGATCAAAACTACAAACACTACACAATTAAGTAACCAATAAATATATTAAAAATAAAGTGCTCTTTATCAAACTTACCATAGTATAATGACAGACATTATGCAGGTTAATTTTGTCCTAATCTAGGAGTATGGTTCCCACGATACATAATCCAATTTTTAGTCATGTATAGTGCTAGACTCATATAGTAGGACAAAAAAGCTTATTGTAAAGAAGAAAATGTTGTCTTTATATTTGTCACTACTATATTAAGATTCCTGTTTAGAAAAAATTTTGATAGAATTCAGTACTAGTTGCTAACTGCAATAGCTTCGATATAATCCAATTTGCCACATAACTACGTGAAATATTAATATTATTTACCGATTTGCAATTTACATTTCACGCTAAGCTATTTTCGTAGTTTAATGCCGCAATTAAACATGCTGGGTGTGGGTATCGTCCCACTAATATTTAATACTGGAACACAATGTATGAATTTTGTTTTACAATCTTTTTTTGTCCTTCACACTAACCTGATTAGACTCATAATAAAAAACACGCAACAAGAAAGTGAGCTCCAACACTAATTATAAAACATCTCTCTAGAGAGATAAGTGGTCACATCCAATGTGATTAAATACGTTATTCCTAAAACACTCTATTTATACGAACAAGGTACTACAAATAGTTTTTGTAAAAGTGTCATCAAAACAAAAAAAAAGATTTCAAAAGTTTTATGAGACCTTTTATTCGATTTTATTCGAAAATCTTCATTTGTTCTCACTGAAGTTGTTGTATTGGTAAATGTACTTTAACAACAAAACCTATCAGAACTAAACAAAAGTTTTTGTTAACAAAGATTTAAAGTTACATTTTTTTTTAATATAAACGACTATTTACACATAAATGGTGAATAAAGCAATAAAGTTAATTATAGCTTTAGACTATAATATGTAATAAGTAGAGAAAATACGTGTATTGGGCTTTAAAAAGGTTATATATTTATGAAAAACCTTATAAAACATAAGATAGATGTTGTATATAAAAAATAATATTTTTTCTTATGTTTATGCTCCTTATATGTAGATTTATAAGTTCGTGATCGCATGTGCACACCATCTTATTTCCGTTAAACTATCAGCCACCTGTTTAAATATGTAAATTGAATTCTAATTGAAACTAAAGCGACTGTAAAATAGTTTAAGCTGAGTACGAGCTGGTGCCAGGTGGGAACAGTTTGTGAGATATGAAAAGAAAAATTTGAAATGCCTGTTTATGACGGCAGTTTTATAAGCGGAAATAGAACACATATTGAGGCTGCAAGGAGAGCTATGCCGTAAAAGCGTTTAGATTTTTCACATATAAAGAAATTAAGTTAAAATATATAATAATATCAGAAATAACATAAAATCACATAATCTTACATTTTCAGTAACCAATGAAAAAAATACTACTTTCTTCTTTTAACTATAACTGTTAATAATATTTCGAATCTCTAATTTCTGTAAAATAATTAGACAATTAAATACCATTCTTAAGGGTAAACCTTTCTTTCTTAATATAAAAAAAAAACAAAGAAATATTTCATAAAATAAAAATAACGATACAATAATAAAACAAATGCAAGAATGTTCCAATAGATCCTTTGTTACACTTGACACTGCGACACTTATTTTCAGCCCTCATTTTTTTACCCGCTAAAGACTGGTCTTTCATATTCAATACTCTTTATTGCAGGTGAAATCTACTCACAATGGAAACAAATAAAAATAATCAAACGTTAGAAGTATAGACGCTCACAAGTCATTTTGAAAGAATAATATAGTTCACAAGTATTTCCTAACTTTTTGCGGTATTACTTCGATTTATGTGCACGGTTCGTGACGCCTGGAATTTTTAAAATGAATGCTTCTATTGCGTCGAAGATTTGCTTTTATTTCTTCTGAAAGTAATCAAATAAAAGCATTTCGTATAAAAAAAAACTTTATTTGTTCAATATATCATGTAAACTGCTTCTTGTAGGTATGCAGCGTGGTTTGACCTAAAATTTGTCAATAATTTTCTTAAGATGCGCAATAAATTTCAAAGAATAATGCAACTAAACTATGTAGTTATACAGATATAACAGAAATGTAATTTTTAAGGTTAGATGACAGCCATGAACGTGATTCACGAACCCTTGGTACAACTTTTGCGTCATTAAACAAAAAAGCAACAGTTTCAAAGTTTTCGCACAAATCCTTGTAAATAGTTCAAGAATAATTTTCGTCTGAGAACTAAAACTAAAATACCATTATATGGTTTACTTTTGTTTTAAATAAAGCTACTAAATATGAATAGTTTTATGAAATCACAACAAACAATTCCACGGTTAAAGTTATGAAAAGAAGTTAATTGGATTTTATTAACCAAAATATGTGTACTTTTAGGAATTGTTCTAATCAATCTGCGTGATGACAGGTAATAATTTAAGAGTGAAGTTACCAGGAAATCTACTATTAAAGTCACGAATTTAATAATTTGTCCCAGTGACAATTATTGTTCAGTTCATAACAACGGGAATATAATTACGTTTATTTTTATAAAATAAGGTTTGAGATTATTAAATGGTAAATTGTTTATGAAGTTATTCTCTTCTATTTAATGTTAGGAATTATAATTACATTAAATTTTATTTGATGATAACCATATCACGTCTAATAGGTTATGAAAATGTTTTCTGAACTGGTAGGTATATATTTTTTTACATGAAAAGAGAAAAAAAACTAGAAAACGTTTTGGGTGGTTATCATTTGTTTTGTGCACATTAATACTCGTAGTAATATAAGAATATGGGAATTGTATTATCTATCTAGTTGTTGAATGAAAACATTCATATTAAATGAACAAATGGAATTGTTGAATAGTGAGTAAAAAGGTTACGTAAACATTGAAACGATATAATTAATTTAAAAAGGGCGGGTGTTAGCGTGTGACATGAATTCAAGAACCGAATTCAAGGTTTAATGTCGGACACGTACGTAGAAAATTTTATACAAACTTAAGTAGCCAAAGAATATATTTTATTATCTCAATCTGTTACTTGAGAGTTTATTGCAACTTAGCTTTCCGGACTCACTGTAAGCCTTTTTGCGTGTTGTAACCTACTTTCGAGAATTTGAGCAACTAAAAATGAAGAGACGATCCTCGGAAGCAATCACCATATAAAACATACAATCTTCTCAATCTAGGTTGGTTAGATAAAGACACAACTACTACTAAACTATCGACTAATATTACAAATAAAAAGCTTATGACAGAAATAAAAATACAGGTACCATTGGAAATAAATTTAAGAATGCACTTATTCAAATTCAATTAAGCGATTCCTTCAACGAAAACTTTTGAATGCGCAATCGCTACTTTTCTTTCTTTTATAAACCGAAATAACTTTACAGCCCTTTGGGGATTTTAATGTTTAAAACATTCAGACGAAGATTAAGAAAATTTAAATCTTTTCTTAGAATTGCAATTAATTAATTTATTTTTTTCAACGCGAATATATTTTATAAAAACGATTCTATTTAATTTTAACAACGACAGCATCTTTATGTATGTAAGATTTAATAAAGATGATTTACATGTACCTTAAATCAATCATTACAAATATAAAGCAGATTTGGATAATCAATTTTTCGACTAACATCTAGATAATACAGATAGAAATCGAGACTAAAATATATTTACAAATAATATTAAAAGTTGGCTTCATCTACATACTTATGTAGGTCCAATAAATCCTGAGCTATCATTTTTTAAAAACTAAATACTCGATGTGATTTTTTATTATTCAAATTAAAAAAAATAATTGAATTGAAAAGGCTTAAAATAAAATTTCATAACCTATAAAGGTTGAAAATATGATCATTTAAACTGCTACGAGCTACGGTCTCTATGTTGGTTACGCCGTAGACCTTGGTAGAGGGTAATTTTAACATTCCATTGGGTGTTTGAACTGAAAAGTTATGCTTACTAAGGTAGAAAAAAATGTTTCAACACAATTATGTCATGTTCATTGAACCGAAAAAGCCATACACGCCAACTATAACCTTGTAACGCTTCATATATTTTTTTCATTTACCATAACATTAACTTATTCCGTAAAACAATCAACGAAAATACGATAAAATCTCTTATCAAGAATAACTTACGTAGTGTTTACTACATACTACGACCTGACATCCTGTGTGAGATTTTCAAGGTCTCGGGATGGCCTTTGTAATTCGTAAATCGTAGCTTATCCTAATAAATATACTTACCCTATAGACAGCCGGAATAGCTCGAACGACTCTCTCACATAACACAGTTGTTGACACACATGTTCGTTCCAATAAAGCGTTAACGCGTCATTTGTTATCTCGGTGTGTGTTTTTTTTTATTATCGTATTGTTCACGGCTGTCAAGGGTGAGTCGCGCTTTCGCTGCGACGTCTGTGAGTAGACTGAGCGGCGCGCGCCGGCCGGTCGATATACGCGGCAGAGGCAGAATAAACACCGTATACCAGGATGGCCGGGGTTGCCATCTCTTTGATGATATTGCCTCTTTGATGGCAGTTTTTAATTATTTTGAGCAAAATTTCTCTCGAGCTCTTTTTTAAGTAGTTTTTATTAAAATTAATTTTATGATCACGGTGACAGGTTTTCTACTTAATAAAATAATTTAAAAAAAAAGAAACGACATAGCACGAACCATTCTAAATACAAATAGTACGATTTATATTAAAATAAAGGAAATCCAGTGCTTTATTTGAGTTGTCTATTTAGTGTAAGAACGGGTAAGATTTACGAGTAACTGACATTTATCTTGTCATCTCATATGAACTGATTTCCATAATAAACTCATCTATAGTCGAATACCAATGGTTGCAGTTTTGAGTCAAGATGTAATGACACTATTTACGAGTCCCTCGGGAACACACATAAAACCCAGATTTAATATATAACGTGACATCTGATTTAATAATAAAATTTTAAAGAAAATAAACCACACGACTGTTTTACTACGATAATAAAACTTACATATATATTTTATAAAGACGGAGTGATTGAAGTTCTACCTTTTTATATAATCTGAATTAAGCTAAATAGAGTCCTTAGTTTAATCTAAAGTGCTCCCAAGACAGGAAGGTAACTTGCAGCTTCCCATTCGCGATCAAGAAACCTTGGATAGTCATTTGTTATTATCGTGAACTTCGCAATTTTACTCGCCAGTAGTAAAACTTGTATTTCTGTTATCTACTGCAAAAGATTTATTATCGTACTATATAAAATGG
Source organism: Danaus eresimus (assembly GCA_018231745.1). Classification (NCBI taxonomy): domain Eukaryota; kingdom Metazoa; phylum Arthropoda; class Insecta; order Lepidoptera; family Nymphalidae; genus Danaus; species Danaus eresimus. The sequence continues at coordinate 7,443 of DVQP01000823.1, read as the reverse complement.
ATTTATGGATTTTTTTAAAGCAAATAATCTTTAATTTTAACATTACTTAGTATTAAGATCTATTATTGCTCCATGACTTTAACATAGGTTTTATTAAAATATTAATATTAAAAACGGCCACGTCTAACGAATTACATAGCAAGTTGTATACTGACATGCCATATAACAGGTACAAGCTTTTGATTAGACTAATCTCCTTAATGTAGGATAATAAACTGAAGTGCATGTCCTCGTTTCCTTGAATGTAAAGCAAAGTACACATTCAAACAAAATTATATTTTCTGAAAACACATATAAATAGACAGCTTCATACATAAAACATCGCTAGGCTTCACAAAAGATTATTTTCATATCCCACGGGAGCGTTTCCTTTTCGATGTAACCCTTAACAATATGTAAGCAGAATATAATGATATTCGACTGTTTTTTTTTCAGTTACGACTTTTATACGTATTAAAGATAAAGAAGTGTACTAATAGTAATGATGCGAGAAACAAAAGCCATAATAAATGAAAGAAATTACAGTGTAACTGATGGTAGCAAGTCAATTTCATTTAAGTCCAGTTGGTAAGTGCGAGTTTTACAGCCGCGGCCATCTGGCAAGTGACCTCGGTGGCTAATGTATACTCGTAATACGTACGTTTATTACGTGTACGGGGTGTAAATGATCCGAAATATTGTCTCTTTCGAAACAAGAGTAAATTTTATGTGCCACGCCTTTTTTATTTATTTTTCTTTTTTATATTTACATATGTCACGTATAACTAATGTTGCATTAAAATTATATGCCAAAAAAATATTCATAATTATATTAGTATCAAAAAATATATTTTTTTATTTTTATTTATAATACCTACAGCTACACTTATTACGTACATATTTCATTTAATATATTCATTTTAACAAATTTTAATAGCTTAAATAAAATAATTCGTTTTAGAACGTAAAGTTAGTGTACGAGGCATTTTGGCGTGCGCATAAATTGTGGATTCATGAAAATATCGTGACTATAATTAGTTGAAAATATTATGCTTTGTTGGACTTTTAATGCGAATATAATAAGTGCCACTAATATTACCATAACTTCTGGAAGTTCCAACATTTTTGGACCAAGGTTGTAATATAAATTACGTAAGCATTTGTCGTACAATTCTTTAAAATAATTTACATGTTTATTAGATATCCACCCTTTCAACCAATTCCAAAAATATGAAAGGACCGAGCACCGAAATACGTGAAATAAATCACAAAGTCATAATTCGGTTTAGTTAACAGACAAGGCCTATAAAGAGTTAATCGCATAAACAATGTTTACAATACGAACAGGCTTTTAACAAAACAAACAAGATAATATTGTTACTATATTTTATAGCATATATTTCGACATACATGCATATCTTCTGGCACTGTCCGTCAAATCATTTATATTTCCCAAGCAAATTCAGTGTATGTCTATAAAAATTTTAAAGGTGCTCGCTTATATTTTTTCCGAAACCTTTATATACAGCAAGAAGCCTGAATTTGCATCTTGAAAATTCTGAAACATAAAATTTCTTGTCTCGATTAAAGTTTAAAGTTTTATAAGGTTACGAAGCAAAGTCAAGAAGGTGACGTCTAGAAAATTATAATAAGAAAATCGATATAGACAGACTTAAGTCTAGTTAACCGTGTTCCAGACGTAGTTAAATTGACATCACATGTCAGTCGCTACTAACTACGAGTACACCATTACGCAATTTACTCATGATAGATGGATCATGGCTATCAATTTACAGACGGATAGAACTAGTAGCGTCCCCCAGCAACACACTTAATGAAAGTAAACAGCCACAATTCTTCAATTAAATTGAGACATTTTTACTTTTTTGGTATATAAAATTGCCTGTAATTTTCTCATGTGACAAATGTAAGAAGTCAAATAAAAAGAAGATTTCTCCTTGATGAAATGACTTCTCTTTATGGTGATTCCTCTACATACCCAGACTTAAGGAGCATAATTTTTAGTTTTGAAGCACAATAACTGATATTGCTAATAATACATTTTTCGTGCTGACAGACATATAACGAAAAGGTAAAATCAATTACGTTCAGTTGAGAATTTTATAGGTAGATTAATTACTTTCTCATAGCAAGTTGAAGTATATAAAAGATTCAAAGGTCTTTATTATAAAAAAATCATAAAGAAATTAAATTTCATAACGTTATTAAGGACGGATAGTAATTGATGTCATAGAAACGATTACCTGTCAATATCTTATGACAATGACAAGGTCACATGAACCGGCAAATGGCGATCATTTAATGAATTTCTCCTTTTATCATACCGCTTTATTTTAATCAAAAGGATACAATGCTATAATAAGTTTAATTTTATATAATACTGTCTAAATTTAAATAATAATAATTAGAGACTCAGTTGGCATAGGTAACTTCAAATAGATTCTGCATGAATCATTGACTCTGAAAATTCATAAATTGATTGTAGTACGAATACTTATTTCTAATAAAATGTTATTCTTTCAAAGAAGTGCAATTTCAATGCGACATTGGGGTTAAGCATTTCTTTGCAAAAAATTGCACTCGTGAGAACGATTGAAATGTGATGTTGCTTACTTGTAACTAGACGTGTACGTCAGGTGAAATTCTCTCAAATAGACATAATATGTCATAAAATACACGAGGATAAATATAATCACACTTTACCAACAAAGAATAAGGATTCATAACAAAAGTAAAGCCTAAAAAACTCTATACATCACTTGTATCTCAGACTTAACTGGATACGCGTAATAAATATTCGCATATTTGAAAAGACAGCGTAATTGAGACGACAGCGCAACTGTAAACAAACATTATTGTATAGAGGCTTTCTTAATATAAATATTAATTTTCTTTTTGCATCTTACACTATTTTATGTCGCAGCAAGAGGTTGTAAAATTTTATTATTTTTGTCATACTCGTAGAATCTCAAAAATCTGTCTTTATATTATTTATATTTTTTACTTTACCTACATATTTTGAGTCTTTAATCATTGAAAACTTAGCCCGCAGTGCTTATTTCATACAATTTATATGCCGTTTTTTTATAAATGTTAAAAAATAGCTCTGATGGAATGTTAAATAGTGAAACAAATTCTTATCTATTATCATTATTTTAGAATTTTCTATTACTTATCTATTGATTATTTAAATACACATTCATTTTTACAGTATACACATAGCATAAAACATGTATCTAGAAAAATTAATTATACTTAGAATTACCAATCGTAAGACATGGTGTAGAGTGTAAAAAATACAGTTTTTCCTCTGGTTGCTGAGTGACCAACAATTTTTCCCGCCTGATAGAAATATCCAAGAAAAGTAAAATTACAAAATATGCATTGAAATATTTCTTTCACAAGTGCTTAGCCATATAAATTGGATAATTACATTATTGTGCTAGAATATTTTGAATACCTGCTACGTAAATAAGAATGCTTCTTATGTAAAGTTATTACTATTAGAGAACTGCTTTAAAGCATTACAGATTATTAAAATAGATACCACAATAAAAAACAAACTCAGTTGAATAAAATTTCTTTTAAGGGCAGAAAGAACTTAAAATTTCGTGATATGTCATTTGGATACGTTTATTTATAGAAAAGCTTATATTGATGATTATTTTTTTTTTCCTGCCAAGCCAATAGTATCCTAGTAGAAAATCTTACAAAGCTTTACAACAGCTGTTTGTTTACTTAAAATAATATGAACAATACCAGGAAGGAAATCGCAACAAATGAAACTATTATCAGAGTTGCATTATCTTATGCATTGTAAATTAATTTTCAAATATTTCATATTCCATGTAAAAAAAATATTAAAGGCCACATTTGTTGTGGGAATTTTAAATTTAAAGATTTGAATTCTAACTGATGGGTCTTTGAAAAATATTGACACCATTACCATTGACAACCATGCTTAATGAATAGTAAACTCTCAGGGCCCCGAAGGTTTTTTGTTGACATAAGGTATCTTATACTTCATACACGTTGCCAACTAGTTCGATTGGAGAAGTGCCTCCCTTTCACTGAAGGTTGAATTAAAGTTTCGTCAATACCGTTTTTCGGTTGATAGACCCTTGTCTCTTTAAACTTGGCCTTTGCAATCTCTGGGTCGAAGCTGCTTCACAGCTCCAAGTGGAGGGTTGGACAAGGATTGTCGAGTGTTTGCTGAAGTCGACCCAAGGCTGGTATCCTGCATCTGACAGACCAGACCCGCAAATGTATCTGGTATTATGGTCTCTAATGTAGAAACCACTGAAATCATATTACTCCATTCTCGACACAACAACTCTGTTGTTTAGTTGGCTGACCCGAAGTCTTCAATCCAGTGCAGTGTTGAGAAGTGCTTGGTCAAGGTGGATACAGGGAAGATTGTAAATGGCAAGGTGACCTATAGTACTGATTCAGCTTTAGCTTGCAGTGGTAGTACACTAAGGTGACTCCTGAGATACGCTAATGATACATTGAAGGACTCAGTGCCATTCTAGCCCGAGAATCCCAACATATCCATCTCCTTAAAAGAGGAAAAATTGTAAAAAACTACCTAACTCTACCATAACGCTTTGTTTTCTCAAATAAAGTAACATAGTGAAAGAACTAGACTAAAAGTGTTTTGAAATTGGGTTTCATCTTGTGTCCTTTATTTCCAATAACTTTAATAAATAAAAGCGAGCAAGTTTGCTTCTCATTCAACGTAATAATTGCTTGATTCATTTCAATCCCTACAAGTAACTAAATCAAAGTGGAACTAAAATAGTTTTATTTTTTAAAGTTTTAAATTCAGTCTCTTCTTCATTTTGTTACATTTTTCATCAGGGTAATATTTTTATTTCTGCAAACTATTTAATTATATATGGTTTAAGTATAAAACCTTTTGTATTGTTCCTCTTAGGTATTACAGAACTATTATTTATTTTTCATATATAATATTTTTTATTTAATAACTGGTTTTGAAAACACTGGTCTTAATTAACTACGTACACATAAGATGATTGAGAGGAACAGAACCTTCAAGCAAATACTATGAAGGAAAAAATGTATAAATAACTATATTCTTAAAATTGTAAGTTAAATACCCTATAGCAGACGTATTATAAACTCTACCGAAGTAAAGGCTTCAAGAACTTTTCGTTTATTATTTTAGTATAATAGTTTACAATTAAAACTTAATGTGGCCATAACATCAGATATATTAATAACTAATTAATGATATTTATAACTAAATAATCTGTTAATTTGTTTTAATCTCAATGTTTTTACAATGATAACTATTATTGTCTCCTACATTTCAGAAAATTAATTCTCCTTTTTTATGTAACAGGTGGTAAACGAACAGACGGCTTCCTTGAGGGACAGCAGTGTTCATCGCCTATGGACATGCGCCACATAGATGTTGCGAATGCGTTGTCAATCTTGGTTGTTGAGGAAAAGTGAGGGGTTAGAATAAAGAAATGGTAACCGGCTCTCTCACTCATCAGACGAAACGCAGCCACTAAAGGCTACTTCACGACTATCTTCTGTGAGAAGGTGGTCCCCGGTCGAGCCAGCCTATGATTAAACTATAGTAACTTGACCGTAATTAGGCTCTACCACTCAAAAATTCTTCTCTATTAAAAAGCAGGAAATAAAAAAAATATAAGTTGGAACATCCAATTTTATTATTTTTCATTTTTATGCAAATGTGGTCCGCAATACATTCTAAATAAATCACTCAGTATGACAACGAAAATAAAAACAAATTGGAAGTAGAACGATTGCCTCCTTGTTGGGACGATGTTTACATTATGAGTGTCGCTGAGGGACATCCCGAGCACTGACTTCCAATACACATTATGTTGTTCACAGTAACTCATAACCCATAACAAAGTATGTTATTGTGATTCAATTTATTAAAAAATAAAAGCATTTGTTTTAATTTTTTTTGTATGTATCTTTCTTTAAGAATGACTCCTTTTACAGAAATTTTTAAAACTGTAATTGGTTCCATTGTTTTATAAACCTACATAAATATCAAATTGATGTCTGCAGTAGTGTTCGTAAAAAGACTAACCTTTTTGGTGCGGTATATTCTAAGCTTTATTTCTTAGCTTGCCTCTCATTGAAAATAATATAGCAACTTCATCAAACGTAAGGAGAAAACTTAGTTTTAACAAACAACAGCTTAAAAAAATTATCAGTCTATTGTATATTGTACAAAAATATTATTAGGTATCAAACGAAGCCAATAAACTTGAGGGTATCACTTTGTTACTATTATTTAGAAATGTGTGATGAGTATAGTTAAAAAAAAAGTATTAGTTAAGACATACATATATCGTTTAAGTATAGATTAATTTTATAATTGCTTCCATGGTTGACGCTATGAATTTATGGTCAAGGTTATTAAGAAAAATGATGTACCAACAATGCTTATTTTCAAACATTACTAAATGAAATGTAGCTGTTTTAAATATGTGAATGTGCAAAATATGTTTCTCATTTTATGGTACTTTATATTTAAGCTCAATTTTATGTAAATAACAATATAATACCTATAAGCTATCAAAAAATGTCTATATACCCAACATATTTATATGTACGCAACAGACCATAGAATTATTTTCTTAACATAGGCTTTAATTATTATTTTTTAAGTAACATGAAACCATTATATATATTTTTTTAATAAATAAAACTGCTATCAATATGGTCCAAGCTCTCACAATTTCACAAATTAAGTGCTGTTATCGTATAGGCTATAGCCTAAAGCGGCAACAGCCTACATAAAATTCAAAGACTTAAACGTGTCAAAAGGAGCTCTGAATTACAATGTCAAGCACTTAAAGATCTTTAGTCTAAAAACTCCTTATACAGCGCAGCTAAAAGCGCTCATATCAATATTAGCTAAACATTTACCTGAACAAAAGAATATTCAGTTTTTTAACAACATACGACACATCAACAAATATACGAATTACCTGATTAAAAAATATTTTACCTGTGATAATTTAGCGGTAAAAGAAATTTACAGTTCAATTTAGCACTGCTGTAATTCACATATCAAACAATCGAACCACAAGAGCAGGATTTAATCAGTAATTAGTGTTCGCCACAAATGGATATAATCAATGATTAGTTACTATTGCTATCATGATTCATAAAATTGATGAGAAGTGACTATGATAAAGATATATACTTTTTTATAAAATGCTCCGAAATTTTAAATTTAAGCTGTTAATTTATATAAAAATTGAATAAAATGCAATGGTAAGAACGTTAACCGTATTTTCTGCACACGTATGTATGTCTTTAATAAAACATTTGTAGTTGTTTATGTATTGAATCAACTTACAAAAACATGAATGATAAAACAAGTTCTAATTATATAGGGGTGGGAACCGGAGGTTTCAGGAAAACTAC